>PVJA010003108.1:0-58193 GCA_004027025.1 Myocastor coypus
ATATCACAGTGCTGCCTACTTTTTTTTTTTTTTTTTTTTTTTTTTTTGAGACAAGGTTTCACTATGTAGTTCATGATGGCCCTGAATTCACTATGTAGCCCTCCTGCCTCAGTCTCCTAAGTGCTGGGATTATAGGTGTGTGCCTGGCAACTCTTCCCATTCTTAACTCCATTGTTCCTAGAATTCATTCCTCAATTTTAGAGCACATGAACTTGCACAACTAGCAGGAATGAACCAGGGCATTTCCCACTGTCAATCTGCTGTTGTCACCCTGTGCAGTGCTTTTGAGAATTCTGATGAATTCTTCTTTGTCTCTTTGTACAACTTATCCTTTTACTTCTCTATTATCTTGGAGGTTTTCTCTATTCTCCCCAGTAGTTTATACATAATATGCAGAAGTTTTCTTTTCCATTGTGTTCATTTGTTGTACTCTCTTAACATTTATCTTGGTGAATGTTCTGCAGATTTTTGATTTCTGGTTCTGTGGCTGATATTAATTTTGAAAAAATTATACACTATTCTTTAGTATCTCCTCTGTCTGTATTTCTTAATCTCCAGGTCTCCCACTGTCCTTCTCCCCTGAGACTCTAATTATATTTATTAATTTTTTTTTCATTTATGTATTTGGTACAGGATCTCACTATACAGCTCAGACTCATATGATCCTCCTGTTTTCAGCCCCCCACAGCACTGAGATTATAGGAGTGCAGCATCACGCCTGGACTCAGTTGCCAGATGAGAACATGGGGAAGGGGCCAGCAGAGCAAGAGGGACCGGGGATCAAATCCTGATTCCTGCACTTGCCAAAGCAGGCTCTTACTCTGCTGAGCTATCCTGCCCACTCTAGATTATATTTATTAATGTGCCCTACATCTCTTGGAAACTCCACTGTTTTTTCCTGTTCTCTTTTCTGTTTCAGTATGGGTCATTTCTGTGATGCTGTTATGGTTTATATCTACACCCCCAAGTTTCATGCAGCCATGGGGAGGGCTTCTAGAGTTTTTGATTGCCTCATGGCCCAGTGCTGGGACTATGGATGTGAGTACTATACCCACTCTAGGGTGTGTGTGGTTTGCAGATAGTAAAGGAGGAAAAGAAGCTTGATCTTGCTGCTCTTTCCTTTTTGTGCTTGTTGTTTTGCTCTTTTCTGCACTCTCTCAACTATTTCTGCCATGTGCCATTTTGCCTTGGGTCAGCTGATTATGACCTGAAATCTCCACAAACTGTGAGCTACATAAACCTTTCCTTCCTTAATTCCGAGTGTCAGGTATTTTATCTCAGGATTGAGAGAAAACTAACACATGTCCTGTCTCCCTAGGCAACATCATGTCTTCATTCCTAACTATTCCTTCCCCTAACTCTATCTCTTTTAAGGAAAGGATCGAAAACATTATGAGTTCAATAATGAGGTTCTCATTAAATGTGCTACTTCCATATCAATTGTTTAAATAAATGTATATGTATTGGTATGGAAAGAGTTAGAACATATACAGCGTTTTAAAAGAACCATGAGTATTATTTCATGTATCTTTTTCCAGTTTTACAGAACAACACTGTATCTCTTGAGTGACTGGCATTGTAATATGCATTGTTATAAAGCCTAGCCCAGGAGGATTGAGGATTCTTCTCAGAGGGATGAAAATGGGGAACACATCAAGCAGAGCTCCGTGGCCACACCTGGATTTGTGACAAGATACCACAATCTGGCTTGCAGGAGTTGGACCAGATGCTGTTCTGGGACCTGGAAGTCACAGATGGATGCAGCCCTGCCTGAGGCTGCCCTGGGTCCTGAGTTCTAGGAGCACAGAGCCACCTTCTTGGTTAGAACATGCACTCTCACCACTCCTCACTTCCTATCTCCAAGGATGCATAGCAGGTCAGCCACAGTGGGTGTCATTGCCACAGGGGCAGTGACAGGGACTCATTTCTGGCCTGGGAAGGAGTAGGGCTGCAGGTGGGCCATGGAGCTGAGGGCAGGGACCAGGTCAGAGGACCAAATGGGACAGGTATTGGCAGGGGGTCATAGCACCAACCTTGAGCACTCACAAACACATGTGGTGATGGGTGGTGTGTGGCCTCTGCGTGTCTGACGTGTGCATGGTGGCTGTGGTGTGTGTGATATATGTGGTGTGATGTAGGCTTTGTGTGTGTGTGGTATGGCATGTGTGATATGTGTGTGGTATTTGCGAATGTGGGTAATGTGGGTGAGATGTATGTGTATGTGTAGTGTTTGTGTATGGGTAGTGTGTGTATGAGAGAGAGCGAGAGAGATCTGCATTGTGTGTCAAGTATGATGTGACATGTATGAGTCACAGTATATGTGGCATTTTTGTGTGCTGTGTGATATGTGTGGCACATGTGGATGGTATGTGTGTTGTGCTGAGTGTTTTGGTGTATGTTGCACTATATATTGCCCCCAGTATGTGCTGCCAAGAAAGGTTATTTTGACCCAGTCAGGTGACGCCTGACCACCTTCTTGAGCGCATGGTGGCTGTGTCAGGAGGGAAGGGCCTGGTGGGCTAGGGATGGATGGCTGCCAGGTGGGCAGGAAGGGCAGGCATGGCCCTGGGCAGTGTTTCTGATGTAAATGCCATAGGAGACAGTGGAATAACAAAGCCCTGATAGTGATGATGCCCTCAGCCCCAGCCCTGATGAGTCATGGCCATAGAAACTTAGCACAGTGTAACTGTGGTGGGGCCTTTGGAGGTGCAGCCCACAAACCCTGAGGACCATCACCCTGCACAACCCTCGCTGCCTCCATTTCCATCTGGGGTCCAATCTGACCTTATAGGTGCCTCTTCTGTCCCAATGGGTGGATATCTATGTCTATATCTGTATCTGTATCTGTATCTATATCTGTATCTATATGCATTTGGTACAGGTTCTCACTACATAGCTCAGACTTGTAGTGATCCTCTTGTTTTCAGCCTCCTCAGCACTGAGATTACAAGATTACAGGAGTGTGCTACCACAGTCAGTCTCAGCGGCTGGCTAGGCATGCCCTGGGGATTGAACCCCTGTCCCTGCACTTGCCTAAGCATGCACTTTGTGTTTTGAGCCCTGATTGCATTTTTTATCACTTCCAAGACCCTTTGAAAATAATCTTTATGGTGTCTGTAAAGACCTGCACTTCCTGTGTGACCCTACCAGGTCCCCCAAATACAGGCTGCTCAGGCCAGGGCCTGAGACATGGGAGGAGGGTCCAGCCTGGACTCCCTGCCTGTCCTAGGGCTGCTCCACTGGCAGACAGGCCCTGGCCTGCCCCTCTGCCTGCAGATGCTGCTTTGCAGCTTCAGCTGAGGGCTCAGGCTGCTGGGTGATGGAGGCGGGACCAGGAGGCGCTGGAAGGGATCAAAGGGCCTCTTCACGGGTCAGACTTCTCACAGGGAACACTGCTGCCTGACAGGTAGAAGGACTGCAAGTTGGGGACCCAGGGCATGCCCAGCACATGCACGTGAACATCTTCACACGTGCACACACTGCATCGTCATAGAAACCCATGGTCTAACACAGCATGTGGAGCACAGAACCCTGCGTCTCACAGACCCCGCGCCAGCCCCACTGAGCTGTTCTCACTATGTGAGTCCACGCCTGTATTCCACATCGTTGCCCACGCAGAGCTCAGTCCTGAAGCCCACTGCCCCGCCCTGAAGACCTGAACCCTCTTCACCTGGACAGGGCTGAACACAGACACTGGCCAAGTGGAGCAGCAGGACCAGGCAGGCCCGGGTCGCGGCCTCCGAGGCCCAACCGTAGGGGTGAGATGAGGCAAGCGGATCAGAATCCTGGGGGCCCTCTTGCCGGAGGTGGGGATGGGCGCGGGCGGATGGGCTGGGGTCGTAACGAAGTCAGCGGGTGCAGACGATGGTCGGCACTGTGGGGAGTCCTCTGCGGCCCAGGAGAGGGGTGTAGGGAGGGATAGGGTGGGCGCGTTCTGCAAGCCGGGTGAGACTCTATCCCTGAGGTGTGTGAGGGGGAAGGAGTTGTGGGGGCGGAGTGTCTTAGGTTACCTGAACCCAATCCTCAGGAAGGAGTCCGCAGAACTCAGTGAAGGACCAAATCTCAGTGGCGAGAGCCGGGTCTAGGAAGAAGGCACCCGCGCCCCCACGTAGGATCCCCTCGGTGCAGTGGGCGGGCTCCGGACAGCGGGTCTGTCGGCCCGACCCGCCTTCCCTCAGGCCCCGCCCTTAGACCGAAGCTCCGCCCATACTCGGCCCCGTCCCGCCCCTCGTCAACCCCGCCCCTGGGGCGCCCAGAGCGCGGGCAGGCGGCGTCCAGGGCGCAGCATCCACGCTGTGTCTGCAGCAGGATGGAGCAGAGGTGCAGCGGGGCGCGGGGTCTGGGGATCCGGGGGCCTTGGGAGACGCGGGGGTCTTGATCTCGGCGTGCGGGGTCTGGGCCCGCAGGGGTTGGGGACGCGGGTGCGGCGTCCTGACCTCGCTGTCCTCTCAGGTGGCCCCGGCTGCACCGCCTCCTGGAAGTGTTTGCCTCCTTGGTCCTGTTGCTTGGGGTCCGCGCGGCGTTCGCGGAGCCAGGTAAGACGGCTGGGTTGCGGTCTGGGGTTCGCAGGTGGGGAGCTACGGAGTCGTGGCTAGAGGTCCGCGCCCGGCCTCTCGTGGTGTGGCCAATGTCGCCTCCCTGGCTTCGTGCCCTTCAGCGCGGGCAGGTCACACGCTGGGGTCTCTTCGTGGCTTCGAACTTTGGCCGAGGAGCCCGCCACGCGTGGCGTGGGCTGAGTTCCCGGCTCCCAGGGTTGACTCCGGCCTTTGTGTGCGCCGCCGGCCGGTCCCCGCCGGTGTCGGGTTGCGCGGTTCCCTTTGATGTCCCCGGCGCAGCCAGCGGGCACAGCGCTGTGAAGTCGTTCCTTGGTGGCTTAGGCTTCGCTCTGCGCGTGGACGCAGCTCCACATGTGCCCACTCATTGTAAAACTTTCCCTGCGGTGCCGGGAGGGGTTCCCAGGCAGCCCAGTGGGTAGCGGCCGCAGGGCAGACCCAACAAGGCTGGAGGGAGGGGTGAGATGCCGGACCTGGGCCCCCTTCAGGCGCAGGATCCTCTCCCCCGTGCCCAGGCGGTGTCACCTGTACAGAACGGAGGCCACAGGCCTAGGCTGCGGGAGCAAGGCGGAACATGGAGGAGGAGGGAAATCAGGCGGGGAGAGAGAAATAACTTGTCTCATTGTTTCTGGCTGGCTTAGTCACCAGACTAAATAGCAGAATGGGCCTTTAAAAAAGTTACTACCTTATAAGCAGATCTATCACAAAACACCTGTTGGTCAGGCGCAGATAATTCTTCCTTTATGCGTTCTGTCTGTGGGGGGTAAGTCGCTGTGCTGTTTCAGTTGGCTCTGGGTCAGGCCGGTTCCTGCCGACCGACCGTGCTGCCCCGGTCGCTCAGGGCTATCAATCATGGCTGTGGTGCTGTCCCCTCAGCACAGCGGGAGCCAACAGGCAGGGCCTCCCAGCTGCAGGTGGAGAGGTTCACCAGCCCAAGTCTCCTGCATAATCTGGTGGTGACAAAGAAAATACCACCCTGCGGCCTCAGGAAGCTTCCTTATCTTGGAGAAGGGGAAATAAAGGTGATGGATTTTAGCTTCACGTGGAACAAATACAGCATCGTGATGTCATGAGTGAGATGACTCTTGTGGCTTAGGAGTCTGAACTACAGCAGACTTCAGGGAAAGTTATAGCTCAGAAAGTAGTGTGACTTGCGAGGTGTCCCTTGGAATGTGGTTCCTTGTAGGGCAGCAGTTAAAGCTGGAAGCTGCCCTTCCCCCAGCATTCCCAGCCCCTCCTGGAGACCAAGCCCCTTGAGTAGTCCCTGTATTTGCAGCCTCCAGGTGTTTGGGGAGAGCAGTCTGGTTGCAGTGGCTTCTTTGTTCTGGAAATCTGTAAAAATGATCCTATTGGCTGATTTGCATTTTCTCTTACCAAGTTCCTGCAACTTTCCCGTGTCTGTGCCTCTCTTGACCTCTGAGAAAGCTCTTGCTTTTTGTCTTGGAGGATTGTTCCCTTCAGTTCTGCTGCTTTTGAATTGCTATGCACTTCCCCTTTATCCAAAACCTAGGGCAATATAGCTCTTGGCTCTGTGAGTTGGAGCTGCTGCATCTTGGTGGTCCTGTGGGTGCCAGTCCTGCAAAGGCCTCTTGCCTGTGGACTCATATGTGCTCTGGCGGTGAGGGTGAGGAGGATTGTCTGGTGGGAGGTATAGTGTGCCTGGGGTATGGTGGTGTCCACACCTTGCTGTCCTGGCCTTTGTGCTCTCCTTCTCATGGTACCCATCGGCACCTATCCTGACACATCTCCCTGCACAGCACAAGGGACACCATGCAAGGTGGGTCCCTGCCCTATGGGCATGGCATCTCCTATCTAAGGTGCTGTCCTCTGGGCTTGGGCACAAGAGTTCACAGGCTGTAGTCCCTAGGCTGCCCCAGGGGGAGTCTTCAGGATTCAGATGCAAGGACTTCGAAGATAGTTTTGAATTTCAGCAAAACTTGTTTTTCAGGGTACTCTTGTTTGACTTTAAAAGGAAAGAGGGGGAAAGGGGACTCCTGCCCAAGGAAACCTGGAAGGAGTGGGACTGACTCAGCTAGTGCCTGGGCAGCTTGGGGGTGCCCAAGAAGCTACCTGTCTCCATATGTTTCCCCTAAAATGCATGGTACACACAAATACACACAGACACACCTAGAAAAGTGCATGCTTATGTGTGCACACAGTTATACATACATCGTCACACACAAGTGCAGTACACACATGCAGTATGTAAAGGTACACACATATTCCCCCCTTCTGATGGACAGTGTTCTGCACACATGTTTATGCATGGCATACACAATTGTTTACCTGTGCATCCAGGTACACATTGTAGTCACCTGCACACAGGTACATACCTGTGCAAACCTGCACATGCCAGCATACCAATGCATGCAGGTACACAGTTAATTCTGCATGTATCCACACACCTGCATGCCTATATACACTGGTACACATGTATGGTCAACTATACACAATGACATGCCATGATCTCACACATACCTCCATACCTGCACACACAGATATACCCACATGTGTGCTACAAAACATGCTTACTCCTTCATTACAGCACCTAGTCAGTCTGCGTCTGGATTGTGGGACAGTTTGGGAGGGCTGGGGTTCTTTGGGTTGTACAGCCTAGTTGTCTCATACTGTGGGGGTTCTCATTGCCTCAGGCCATCCTCTGGGCTACCAAGGGCCTGGAAGGGGCAGGACAGGGAACTGCAGCCCATGTATAGCTGTGTGAGGTCTCCATTCTTTGTCCAAGGCAGCAGCTTATCAGGCTCTGACTCTGCTCAAGACCGTGAGCCCTTCCTAGCCTGGTGCAGAGTGTATCATAAAGACCCTTGTCCATGTGGCACTTCCCAGGTGGGCTGCAGCCCAGTGTTCTGAGTCATCACTGTAGCCTGTGGGCACGGTGCATTGCCAGGGTGGCCACATTGGCCTCTGTACCCAGTTCCACTGCCCACTTGCTCAGTGGGGACAGTGGGAACTTGGGTGGTGGGATGTGACTGATGAGCAGTCCCTAGGCCAGGCTCCATCCTTGGGAGCAGCCAACATCCCGTGGCACAGTCCACAACAAAAGCATGCACCCATGTTGGTCGTGGCCTCCAGGATGCTAGCTGTCCTCATGCCTCTCCATTCCCCCCGGAGGCTTTACCTGTCAGAGAACAAGGTGTGACATTCTGTGATACTGGCCGCTCAGCTTAGGACAAAAACAGCTGGCTCTCCTATAGTCTCCCCTCAGTTCTGCAGCTCTGTACCTGGCCAGCTCACCTAGTTTCTCGGGCCCTAGAACTTCACATGGTAAAGATGTGAGGTTCTTGCCTTCTGAACACCCCACCTCCCACTCGTCTTAGGAGCCAGCATGCAAGATCACATAGATGGGGACTTCTTAGGGCTTCAGAGGGTGGGTCAGCCCAAGCCCCTGCACCCAGCCGCCTGAGTAAAGACCACTCTTGCCACCAGGGTAGTCACCAGCCTCCTGCACTTGTCTTTATCCCTAGCCTGGGGCAAGGCTTGCTTCTCTATGTCCTGCTGCCATAGTATGTATCTTCTTGGCCTGTACTGTATCCTTAGGACAGATCTCTGTATCCCATACCACACTCCCAGGGGGAATGCTTCAAGCCCTGGCAGCCACTGGAAGGTTTTGTCCCTGAGCACAGCCTGTGTCTGCTGGGGTGGGAACCATGACAGCTGCTCCAGAGGCATCTGTGAGACGGGGCCCGGGGCATTCAAGGGCTGCCAGGGGAGCTCCTCGTGCTGCGCTGAGTCAGGCTGAATTGGGAGGCCGTCTGTCCTAGTTCTCTGTACAGGCAAGTCCTGGCATGGCTGTGGCTGCTTCAGCCAGGGCCCCAGAGCCCAGAACCTGTGCACAAGCCTGTGCATCTTCCTGGAATTCCACGCTGGCAGACGGGTCACTCCTGGGCTGGCCTGTGGGCTCTGTGTGTGTGTGTGTGTGTGTGGCCCCAGGCCAAGATGTGAGAAGGCCAGGTACCTGGCATCTGGTATGGTAATGATGGTGCTCTTGGCACTGTTTCCAGATGACTTGGGCTCTGTGGGTGGAGACAGATCTAGGCATCCCTTGGAAAAGATGCTAGGCCAGAACCCAGGGTTGGGCAGAGGTAGGAGGCTGGTACAAAGTTGGCAGTGTTAAACTCCCAGATACCATGTCTGGAAGCAATTGTTTCCCAAGTGGAGTGTATTCACAGACACCTTGGGCCTTGTCACGTAGTCAAGCTTTGCCATCGTATGAGAAGTCTCCATGTTATAGTGGCTCTCCTCAAAGGACTCCTAGCACAGGTTGTTCCTGGTATAGGACAGGAGTGATACCTTCTGCCCAGAGACTTGTGTTGACCAGAAGCTGGATCTCAAGGACAGCCCCAGACATCTCTATGGAGGCTGAGCCACATTGGCTCCTCCTATCCTAGGTACATGAAGGAGACAGGAAGAACCACCCTACACCTGACCTCAAGGCCACCGGCATGCAGACCTGCCAGTGGAGGACAAGGAGACACCTTTCTTGATCAGGGAGGGTGTCTGGGTCTCGGGAGGGGTGGCCCCATAGAGTGGCTGAATAGCATCAGCATGAAGAAGTGAGACATTTGTCCTTGTGTGCTATGGACAGGGCTTAGGGGAGGGCACAAGAGCTCAGGGGGCATAGCCCCCACTCTCATGTAGCCTATGCAGGAGTGACCCCTGGAGAAAGGGGCCTGTGAGGGACCCTGTACCTCTGGGGCCCTCTGTCCTAGCAGCAGCCAATCACAGCAGGTCTTGTTTATGATGTCTTCCAAGGCTGGGGCAGCTGTGTTACTGGGGGACAGCCCAGAGCCTGTCCCCATGTCTGGCCAAGCCTGGGAGGGGCAGTCACCTGCACCTGGCTTCTGCCTCCAAGTTGTGGACTTCTATGTGATTTCATTTGATTTGCAGTACTGGGGAGTGAACACTGGACCTTCACATGAACTATATCCCAGAACTTTTTTGTTTTTGTTTTAAGATGAGGTCTTATTAAGTTGCCCAGGCTGGCCTGGAACTTGAGATCCTCCTGCCTCATCCTCAGAGTGCTAGCATTACATGTATGTGTCTCTAAACCAGCTCTCTGTGTGCATTTCTGGGCACCTTCTGTGTGCAAGGAGCTGCTGCTGCCGCCTCTGGATACAGGAAGGCAAAGCCCAGCACGTGTTTCCAGATGACTGCAGTGTGGGGCCTGGGGCACAGCTTGGTGGGCTGGCTGTTATCATGGAGCAGGCAGAGCACCGACCAGCTGACTCCCTCCAGTGCCTGTTCTCACGGTCCTTATCAGGGCCCAAGCAGAGCTGCGCCAAGCGCCAGCCAAGTACAGGCCGTGCTGGCTGTGGATAGGGAGGCCTCCAGAGCAGTGGGAGTGTCCACCTGGCCCTGAGGGCTGGGCACCTCAATCTCAGTAGTCTTGCTGCTGTAGAGGTGCAAAATGTCACTTTGGAGTGCTGCTGTGAGCATGTCTGTCCCTGGAGTAGGGTATTGTGATGCATAGTTGGCTGAGTGGTTGGCTGTTACATCCCAGTTCTCCTGCCCTGCTAGCTGCTAATGCCTGCCTTTATCAGGACCTTTCTTCTGCTTTGTTGCGTGTCTGTCCATGGTATCATCTGTGGATGTGGGGTTTTACCTGCTCTTCTTGGTGTCATCAGCTTCTCGTTGGGAGCTGCTGTTTCTAGAAGCACGGAGCTATCCCCCTCTATAGTTGGCCTCTGAGTGGTACTGGTTCAGGCATGAGGACAGCCCCTGCTAAGCCTTCGTTTGTCCCTCTGCAGCTCTGGGATCTGTGGGCAAGGACCCCACATGGCCAGGCAGTGTGGGCAGAGGTGCACAGTACAAAACCTTACCATGCTTCCCAAACACATCTCTGTGGATGGGGAACTGAAGCTAGTTCCCCACAGGGGACAGCAATAGAGCCACTGGTTACTAGGTACACCGCTGGCCTGAGGCCTTGAAGCCTGGCTATCTGCCTCTGCAGCAGCCAGTGACATCTTCTGGTGCGGTCACCTGGAGCCTAGGTGTGAGGAGTCCCTGTGGTCATAGTGTGGCCTCTCCGTTCTCTGTCCCAGTGTCAGTCGTCATCTGCCTTGGCTTGAGCTTCTCGGCCTTACCACTAGACCTGTCTTGCTGAGGGTCTTGGTTTGTGTTCCTGGCCCCCACGTGCCCTGGATTGTGGCCCTTAGCACCAGAGTACCAGGTAGGACAGTCCTGGCCAGCTCCTTGGTCCCTTGGAGGGGAGGCTGGGCTGCTGGAGTCACCACACAGAAATAAGCATTGTGAAATCCTCAGGGAAGTTGAGGGTGGACAGGGAGGCAACAGACCTCCCATCCTAATACCAGCTCATCTGTCCTGTGGGGGTGGGAGGATGTCTGATGCCTTCAAGGAGAGGCAAGGCAGGCTGCAGAGAACCTGAGTTAAGGCACAAGACCAACCATACCCTTCTCTCTCTGCATGAGCTGTGGATCAGCGCATGACCTGAAACTTTCACAACTGGCCAACAGGACTTGATGGGCAGGGGCTCTGGGATAGTGGAGGTGATCCTGGATCTTGGCCATCCACATGATCATGGGCTCCTCATCAGGGAGCAGTATAGCCAGGGTGGGGAAGGCTGGAGTGAGAAGGGGCTGCGCTGCCGCTCTGGAATGCGGAGATGCTGGGAGCTGAACAGCAGGTTCCTTAGACATGGGAGGAGGAGGAGGAGGAGGAGGAGGAGGAGGAGGAGGGAGGGACCAGTCCTATGACCCCCATGATCTCGCCTGTAAGGCTGTGAAGGACACAGCTGAGGGTGTGTTAGCCCCAGGATAGCTCTTCAGAGCCTTCAGGCCCACTCAGTGAGGGTGCAAGACCAGGAAAGAGGGGCCCAAGCCACACCAAGAGCCCTTGCTGGGCTCCTGGCCCAATCCACCTGGCAGCACCAGAGCGCCCTCCCTACACTCCCAGGGTGGCTCAGGCACAACTGTGGCCCTGTCTACAAGCCTCCCCCTGCTGGGAAAAGAGGAGGGAAGCAAATGCCAGGCTGCAGGGATTGGCCAGGATTGTGGAATCTTGCCATTATCAGATACCTGGTGGGTGGCTGCCTGAGCCTCCCCCAGGCCTGCATGTGCAGGTCTGCAGAGTGGGCAGTGCTCATCCAAGTCCACAGAACCCTCTGACTCTGGTGTGGAATGAGTGGTGTCAGCCTCGGTGTCTAAGCACTGCTCCACCTCAGCCTGCTGATGATCAACACTCTCCGCAGCTGAGCCGAACAGGGCTTTCTGGAGAGAGATGCAGGTGTGCACTTGCAGGATTGGCCAGCATTTCCAGGACAGGGCCAGCCTGGCCCATGTGTGCAGTGGGCACTTGGCATGTGCCTCTCTCCTGTTCAAAGCCTGGGGACAGGACCCTTCTTGAGACCCGTGCAGCCAGTCTGTGAGTGGGAGGAGGAGCGTGGACAGCAGCACCCTTTGCTTGCTCATCTTCCTCCTGTCTCGTGGGCCTCCTCAGGTAACTGTGAGATGGCTGGGAGCTGGGTCAGAGTCCTGGGAAATGCCAACTTGCATCTGTGAGGTGGGGACTGTACTGTGTCTGAGATGTGCTGTGCCTTGAGGCTTTCTGTGCCCAGATTCTGGCCCTGGGCCAGAACTCAGCATGCATGTGATCCCTGTACTTTGGAGGCTGTGAGTTCAAATCCACATAGTGAGACCCTGTTTCAAAAACCAAAACCCAGAACAAAACAGTGTGGGGTCCTGTGTTTCCTGACCTGCCCATCCTCCCTTGGGTTCCTCTGAGGCTCCAGGGTTGCACTGGGTTTGAACTGAAGATGGTGTAGCTAGTGGCTGAGCTGTCACTTGCCATCCCCTTGCTGTCCCACTGCTGGAGACAGAGTGGCCAACTTGTCCCTGACCCTAGACAAACACCAGATCTCCATAGCTTCCTCTGCTGCTCTGATAGACACAGCCTTTCATGTGCTTATCTCTGCCTGGGCCTTCAGCTATTTGGAGCATCTGATTGACCTCTGCCCTCTGCTCTTAGCATGGAGCCCTGCAGTGGGGGCTTGTGGTCAGTGAGGATTTCCTTCCCCTTCCTATCTGATCACTGCCCAGATGCTTTTGTTTCTCTGCTATCTGGGAGCTGGCTGTGACTCCTTCCTAATCCTGGCGAGCCCTGCCTTCCCTGTTCTGGCCTGGGGTCTCCAACCCTGCCTTGGTACTGCCATAAGATCCCTGCCCCATGTCCCTGCTGCTCACCTTCTGCCTATGCCTCCTTCTTGGGTCTCTCACCTAGTTCTGGCCCCCATCTGCCCCTTGTCCAGCTGTCTACCTGCTTTGGCTACACAGCTGGCTCTGAGAGATGCCCATTGGTACCCACAGCTTGTCTGGGCCACAGTCCTTCCTTCTTGACTCCTACACCATCCTTCCAAACCACCCCATTGTTGTCTTCCAGCTCTGCCAGCCATGGCCCTTCCCATGGTGCCGCTGCCTGAGGTCTCATGGTGGCCTCTGAAGGGCTGATTGGGAGTCAGCTCTGCTACCCAGCCAGGAGCCCATGGAGCCCATGGAGATGGCAGGCTGGTAGTGCCTGGGGGAGCCAGGTGAAAGTGGCTCCTGTGTGAGCATCTGCATTCTGTCATGGAACCCACCTTGTACAGAGAAGCCTATGTGTGTGGGGAAAGAGCCCTGGAGCTGCTTGTTTTTATAAGTAGTAACATAGCTCAGTGGCATCTGTGGTTGTGGGGCCAGGCAGCAGCACCCATGTCTTCACTGCCTCTTTACCTGACCTTGACCTTGGCTAGGATACCAACTCACATGGCTGTGTGGTTCCTCCTGCACTCTGTCCTTCATAAAGCAACAAGGTCTACCTGGGCATAGGGAACACACTTCTCTAATCCCAGGACACTGAGAGACTGAGGCAGGAAGATTGCAGTTTTGAGCCCTGCTTGAACAACTTAGTGACTTAGTGAGACCCTGTCTCAACATAAAACATAAAAGAAGAAAGAGGGCTGGGAATGTAGCTCTGCATAGAGGCCCTGGGTTCCGTCCATGAAAAGAAAGGACAGGGGCAGGGGAAATAGGTACAGACCTCTCTGCCCTCTCTGGTATGTGGGAGTCCTGAGACCCCCCCCCCCCAACTGGTTGGGTCTCCTGAGTCTCATCCACAAGTTCTGTCCTGGAGGTTCTGTCCCTGTTGCAGAGACATGTAACTCCTTGTGGTGGTGTGAAATTTTCATGAGTTTTTAAACACTTTTACTTTTTAAAAATACCCAAGCCAGGGGCCTGGCGGGATGGCTCAGTGGTTTAAAGCGCCTGCTTGGGAAAGCTTGGGCGGCTGCAGGGACCTCTGTTCGATCCCTGGCACCACATGCTGTGCCAGCCCTGCCTTCGGGGTGGGCTGAGCCGGCCATAAAAATGAGTGAATAAACAAAACAAAGAAACAAGAAAAAAAATAAATTAAAAAAATAAAAAATAAAAAATAAAAATACCCAAGCCAGCCTGGGATGCATTTGTCACATTTGGAACCTCAAATTGCTGGCAGCCTGGACTGACCCCAGGCCTGCCTTTCTAGTATTCTCCCAGGACTGCTCCCCATCTCATTTTCCTATGTTCTGTGCTGGGCCCAGGTGAGCCTGACTCAGATAGAACCACTCAGCTCCTTTTATCAGGAACCAGCTCCCAGAGATTGACAGTGCAGGTAGGGAAAACTGCCCTGCCAGGTCACACACAGAGGTGGGGGCTTGGCTGAGGGTGCACTGGGGACCCAGCTCTGCTGCCATGATCTTGCTGGTGTGTTTGAAGCTGCAGAAGCCTGTGGTGTTCATAACACAGCATTAATTGGTGGCTCCCTGGGGCACTGGTCTGAGAGTCTGATGGAAGACATGACATTCCTGTCCCTTGGATGAGAGCTCCTTTGTGCTGTGGGGAGCTGGGCTCATGGTACCCTTGAGCAGGTAGTGGCTCTTGCTGAGGAATGTCGCTGCAAAGCACTCAGGTAACTTCTCCCTTTATTCCTGCTATCAGCTCAGGATGTGAAGATCCAGGTCCCAATCATAGGCAGAGAGGTAAGGAAAGGTCACGCTGTCTAGACACTAATCCAGCTATCTCAGTTCCTCTCACCGTATCTGGGCAACCGGGTCACAGGCTGCGAGTGGCACTCCCTGCTGCTTGGCTGTGGGGACCCTGGCTTCTCGGAACCTTCTGGGGCTGGGGGTTGTGGGTGGGGAAGCTCCTGGAGAGGGCCACTCACCAAGAGGCGGCTGTGCAGGATGTGACCCAGGGCTGCCCGCAGAAGGAGTGCTGCATTGCCAAGAGCTGACAGCCTGGCCGTGGCTTCTTGTTCACTGTGCGGGGCCAGGGGCATCTCTGCTTCTGCCCTGGGCACCTGAGCTGAGAGACCAGCTACCTGTGGCTCCCATGATGGCCACACAGTGTCATGCAGTGTCAAATTGCTTGAGGACAGGGCCAGGGTACCCCACTGCTTGGTCATCTGTGCCTAGCTGTGCAGCAAGGGCCCATGGGTAGCCCTAAGTCCTCACCTTCGAGGTCTCAGCAGCTCCTTCCTCATCCTCGGGGCCAGTCAAGTTTGGATATTATGTCCTTGTGTTTTGGGAAATTTAACCAACCTCGAGCATCCCGCCTCACCCTGTTTCATGAGCAGCCACCTGAGCTTGTGGTGTGGCCTCGGTGTGGCCTATGTGCTCGGGTGATGGCGTGAGCCCTGAGAGCACCTGCCTTCCCCTGGCCTCCCTCATCCTGAGTCCAGGGCTCAGGTCAGCCCAGCCTCACCTGGCTGTAGGGTGACCCACTCTGTTCATACTGAATTCCTGACTCTGCTCTTGTCAAACATTAACAGGCGGTGCTGGTGAGTTCTCCTTCTGAGGACGGCTGTCACTGGACACTGAACACATAATGCAGAGTTGTGTTCTTGGGAGAAGCCAGCCCTAACCAGTGTGGGGCTGACTCCCAGGGGGATCGGCAGTATGGTCTCTGTGGCTGTCACACCTTGTCAGCTCAGCTGGGGATGCTTCTGTTGGGTGCTTTGATCTGGAATTTTAGCATGGATGGGCAGTATAGCTGCTCCTGGGTGTCAGAGACACAGGGTGGGTCCAGTTGAACTGGGTCACCCACAGAGTACAGGGACCAAGCCAAGGGGTCAGGTGCTGGGCCAGAGTTGTCCTGTAGCGGTGTCTCTGGCACCAGGGATACCTCAGCTGTCCTCCCAGTGGGACAGTGGCACCTTGTTGGCAAACAGATGGCTGGTGAGAAGCAATCGGCCCTCGCTGAGCGGCTGCCATGTGCTGGCCTTGCTTGGCCAGTTGCTCAGAGTACCTGGGTGAGGAGCAGAAACCCAGGTATGACAACTCAGATGGTGCCTGTGGCAGCCCTGAGCCGTGTGGGGCCACTGTGCCTGATATTCCCAGGTACCCTTCTTCCTTGGCGACTCAGAGGCACATTGCTTTGCAGACCAGACCCAAGCTTGAGCTCTTTCTGACCAGAAACAAAGGGCTGAGCCTCAATTTGAATTTTGGTTTATTTATTTATTTATTTATATTTTGTCTTTTTGAGACAGGGTCTCGCTATGCAGTTCAGGCTGGTGTTGAGCTCACTTTTGTAGCCAAGGCTGGTCTCGAACTTGCACCGATCCTCCTGCTTCTGCCTCCCAAGTGCTGGGATTACAGGTGTGCACCACCACACTGGGCTAGATTTGATTTTTAGATCTGCAATAAATTACAAGAGGGAGGATGCTAGGGGTCCAGTGTCGTTGCAGTCAGGACCCATGCTGGTCTTCAGTTAAGAGCTGAAGAGCCCCATGGAACCTGTGTCCTCTTGCCGGATGGGTCTCTGGATGGATGGTGGGTCCTGTGGCCTTGTTTGGGGCTGGTCTCTGGACAGTGGCTGCCCCTGGACTCCTCCTTCCTCGTCAACTCTGAGGAAAACCTAGGAAAGGCAGCATGTGAATCCTTCCTCATATTTAGTTTCTGTGCTGGCTGGGCTTGGGTGTCTGTTGGCCATGAGGCATCAGGCTATTTGTCCTGACACAGGATGTGACATGACATCTAAATGCATCCGGGGATTGCAGTATGGAGGATACCACATGCATGGCCAGGCACCGCGAGAGGCCGAGAAGTGTCACCCTAGTGTGGTCAGGGCTGAGATGGCTCTGGGTGTGGGTGGCAGGCAGAAGAGGCCTGGCAGGAGAAGCATCGCTTCCTGCCCTGGCCCTGCTGCCCCCTGAGAAGCCGGTGTCATCTCTAGGCAGCTGTACAAGACCCTGGGTAGGGAGAACATTGGGCTTTACCTAGAGGGCTTGCCTGGGACAGCAGCAGCTTCGAGGCTGTAACACCTGGAGAGGGAGGAGCCTCCCTGGTAGATGCCCCAAAAGTGTGGGCCCCACTCCATTGCGCCCTGGTGCTTCCTGGGAGAGGCCAGCCCAGGGGCTTTGTGAGGCTTTGAGCATGTGGCCAGTTCATGTCAGTGCTGTTGTCCTCCATGGGGACAAGAGGGGCAGAACTCCTGGGGTAGAAAAGCACCTCAGCTCACTGGCCCTAGAGTCCCACACTTGGGTTGGCTTGGCATCTGAGCCACGATGACAGGTGAGTCTAAGTCAGACACTTACCTCTTCCTGGCCCGGACACTTGCTTGGCTTCTCTGCCCAGTCCAGGAGCTCCTAGCCACCCTGACTAGCCTAAATGGGATACCCCAGCATCCCAGGAGAGGCCAGGCCTTAAGCATCCATTCAATATGTGTCACCAGGTCAGGCATCCTTCCTTCAGTAGAAGTGGACTGCAGGTTTACAGTGTCCACAACTTCTCTAACAGACACTGTACCAGGCACCTAGAGATAGGGCTGTTTTTGTCGTCACTGCCATCATCTCTGTTGTCCAGGTCTGAGGGAACCCTGTAGTTCTCGGGCTACAGGCTCTACTTTGCCCTCTTTCTCCTCCCATGACCTTCTGTGTGCCAGTCCCAAGCCCACATGTTCCTGCCACACAGACCTGGACAGGTAGTCACAGTGAGGCTATGGCTTGTCCTGGGAGTCAGATCCAACCCCAGCTCTGAGGAGGGTCCTAGGGTCCTGGATCAGCACAGAACCCTTGGGACCCCTGTGTTCATCTGGCCTGAGGTATCACCTGCCTCTCACATCTCCGCTGGAGATGAGACCGCTGCCCTGCACCCTGCCTGGGTATGGGGTTGTTATGGTTTGTGTATAGGTGTCCCCCCAAAGCCTCATGCAGTCATGGGGCTGGAATTTGTAATTAATTATGGTGGGTGTGGGTGCTGCACCTCCCCTGGGGCAGGTGATTAGCATTTCAGTGTAAGGTAGAAGGAGAAGTTAGCTGCTTGGGCTGCTGCTATCTCTGCCTGCTCTCTTGCTTTTAGTTGCCACTATGAAAGGTTTCACTCTGCCATGTGCCTCTCGGCTTTGGAGCCAGCTGAATGTGGACTAAAACTTCCAGTAACTGTGAGCTAAATAAACCTTTCCTTCCCTCATTTTGGATGTTGGGTATTTGTCCCAGCAATGAGAGCAGAGTAACTAAGACAGGTGTATATCCATCCACATACAGGTTGCCTGTATGTCTGGCAGGGCTGGAGCCCACAGCACTACATTCTGCTCAGCATGGGGTGGGGGTGGGATCACCTCTCATCTCTGGACACTGCTCACAGCTGGGTGTGCATGTCCGTCTGGTGGTAACTTGAGTACTCTGAACCAAGTCCCTGCTGTACTTCTTGCCAGTCTTGTGCCTGGTAGGGCTGCTGTCTGTCCTGTGGTCTTTTTGAGAATGAGAGGACCCAGGGAGGGAACTCAGGGTAGCCCTGTGCTGCTGGGACTCATTTGCACTCTGCACAGAAGTACAGCAAGGGTCACGGGGTGTTACATAGGCCTAGACAAATACTGTTCACCATGGGGACGTCTGTCCTGCAACCCTGGCTTCCGAGGGCTCCCTGGGTCACAGTGAGGGTCCCAGGAGCCAGGATTTGGTCTCTGTGATGACAGCATAGTGGCTGGGGCAGAGGGAGGAGGGTTTAGGATTAAGCCCACTTGGCCCTGAGTCCATTTGCTCCTGCACTCACTCATGAATCCATGTATTTATTCATTTCTGCACTGGCCATGACCTCACTCACTTCCACGCACACATTCATTCCTGTCCTTTCCTATGAGTATTCATTTCCCACCCAGGAGTTCATTTGTTCCCACACTTGCCTGTTAATTCATTTGTTCCTATGCTTGGCCATGGATCCTCTGCTGTTGAGGCAGGGTCCCAGAGTCTCTGAATGCTGTTCCCATGGTCCCCACCACCACTTGCCTGTCCTCCCCATTACCAGGCTGGAGCTCCCACACCCCTGTCCCTGGCCTGGGACTGTGGGTCACAACAGGTGGTGAGCAGGGGCTCCATGAGGGATGGTGACCAGCATTTCTCTTGAAATTTTGGGCTTTTCTTTCCTTTCTTCAAGGGCTGCCTCTATTGCTGGTGTCACTCAGAGCCAGCTCTGGCTCTGTGGTGGGATGTGGTGGCTGTGGACCCTCAGCTGCCACTGCACCCACTTTCCCTCCACAGTGCCTGCCCTTATGATCCAGCAAAATAGCACTGGCCTCCTTGTGCTGTTTTGGGTCTCCAGGGGTCTGAGCTTCAGATCCACCTAGCCTGGGTGTCCTGCTACGCTCATGTCTAGGGACAGAGCTGGTATCCCCGGCTCCCGGAATGTGGGTGACAGGGAAGATACCATTCAGGCAAACGCTCCTCCCTATGCTTAGCCTCTGCCTGCATAGAAGGGGGCTGGATGGCCTCCTGGAGTAGGCAGGGGTCACTCTCACTGACCCAGTGCAGCCAGAGGCAGCAGAGAACAGCGTGGGTGGCTGCCTGGGCCTTTGGAAGCCCAGGAATGTGGAGCAGCAGCCTTGGGGGTCTAGGCAGAGACCACCCCTGGAGTGTTCCTGTCTCACTGGCCTCTCTGGTCAATGCTAGCCCCCAGCTTAACCCTGCTCTAGGCAGAGACCATATCCAGTGGGACCATTAACCCGGGGAGGTGGGCAGCAGTGCCATCAGCACAGCCAGACTGGTGGGAGTCTGGGCCTGGATTCTTTATTTTATTTTATATTTTATGTATTTAGTGCAAGGTCTACAGGGTCTCACTACAGAGCTTGGACTCATAATGATTCTCCTGTTTTCAGCCTCCCAAGCGCTGGGATTATGGGCTTGCACCATCACACACCCAGGCTCAGTTACTGTCTCGGTGCTCCCTAGTGGCAGGGATGGCACAGCACACTGGGGTTTGAACCCCAGTCCCTGCGTCTGCCTGAGCAGGTGCTTTAATACACTGAGCTATGTGGCTGGCTCTTGGGCCTGGACTCTTGATGCAGGGCTTGGTCCAGTGGGGGTCTTGGCTGTCTCAGGCTTAGGCTCCAGACCCAGTGGAGTCCCAAGGCCAGCATGTCCTGGTGGCTCTCTGTGCAGCTTTCAATTTTTTATTCTCCATATTGTTTGTCATTTTCCTCCCTCTAACCAGGACTTGAACTCAGGACCTCAAGGTCTGAGTACTGTCTTCCTGGCCCTCTGCATGGCTTTTGGAGACCATTGTTGGAGACACAGTGGGACTGAGGGACATTTAAGCCATGTGCATTGGTAGAGACACAGCAGCTATGCATGCACAGGGGTCACTGACTCCTGGGTCGGCAGCCTCGAATTCACTGAGGATGACGGGTCTGGTGTGTCTGCTCTTCACTATTCCAGCCCAAGGGCCTGCGGTGAGGATGCTTGTTGGCTGGGGGATGCTATCTTGGCTTCTCCCTGTTTCTAACCAGGATGTGGACACCTGGCTCTTTCTCCTCCATTCCCAATACCACTGCCTGCAGTGCTGCTCAGCCATGGCCTCCAGGGGACTCTACTGGGCTAGGGGATACCTTGGGGCCACTAGGTTTCAGCTGACTAAGTGCACATCAAGTACCACCCCGGGATGCAACTTTGGGGTGACTGGGGCTGGTGGCTGGGATTCCATTTGCCTCTGCCTCAGCTTAGTGCTGTACAAGTATTGGCAGAAGCCACAGGGCAGCTGCTTTCATCTCATGAAGTCTTTGGATCTGCCACCCTCAGTATGGTGACCCGTGGTAACATGTGTGACGGGTGGCTCGGGCATGTTCGGAACATAGTGGATGTCAACTACGTGCCTCCCCCGCCCCTGCTGTGGATTTGAAGGTTTCCTCAGGACAGGGCAGACCACAGTTCTGCCCAGCTACACTGGAGTGTTCTGTCCCCACCCCTGTAGCTGGGCTGAGAAGGACTTGGGTGCTGGTGCCTGCAGGGAGCATAGACAGTCTCCCAGATAAGCTGCTGAATTGAGTTTCAAAGTACTGGCCTTTGTGGGGGCTGGAGACTCTAGCACCTGTCTGGAGCCGTCACATGGTTATTGCCTGCTTAGAGATAATGAGTGCTGGAGTGGCCACTGCCCCATCCAGCTCATGTCCACCACTAAGCTTCAGGGTGATGGTGATCATGCACAAAAGTCTCTGAGAGATGCCAGGACCAGGGTCCTTGTGTCCTTCCTGTCTGCACAATGGCCTCGCTGGGGCCAGAGGGCCGCCGTCTCCCACAGTGCTGATCTTCTGTGCAAGTTGCTTGGTAGCTTAGCCAAAGAAAATAACAACAGTGCTTTCATTTTGAGAGGGTCTAAGGTGCCCTTTAATGTTTAATTTTGTGTGACCTTGAGCATCAAGAGAAGGGCATGGAGAGAGCACTGTTTGTTCAGATGGGAGAGGAAGCCGGCATGTTGCGGTGGCAGTTTGGTTCACTCTTCTCTGAGTTTTAAATTTTTTACTGTAGAGTTCTCATGAGACCTTAGAACACAATGTCTTGGGGACCCACAGTGTGTGTGTGCTGTGTGATCCCTGCTCTGATGCCCAGTGTGAGCTGCCCAGGCCCAGGGTCCTCAGGATAGTCCACCAGTGCCCTGGGCCCTTGCTGAGACCTGGGGCTCTTGCCTTGTCTGTGGTGGCCATGGCCTATCCTCATCAGAGCTTCTTGGCAGAGCAGGTCACTGTGGGCAAGTGAGGACAGGATGGGTCCCTGGCTCTCTGTATTGGTAGCAGTAGCTGGGCATCTTCCTGGCCTGGGCCTCAGGGCTACTGTCTGCCTGGGGAGCTTCCTCACCAGTGTGACGCGGGTGCAGCTGACCTGGTTGACAGGATTTGCTTGTGAGTGGACTCAGGGTCCCTAAGGACATGCAGATCTCCTGGGCCCTCTGCAGGTGGGGTGGGGGCCCCCCTGGTTGATGCCTGCTGCTTAGACTCTCAGAGCTGCAGGGAGAAGCCATTCAGCTGGTCTCCCTCTGGCAGCAGCAAGGTCCTCAGGCCCTGCCTGTGCTTCTTTCTGAGACTATTTTTTGTGCAAGGTGTATGTCCAGGTGGTTGCTGGCAGCAAGGAGAAGGTGGTCCCCTTAGACCCAACTCCCCACCACAATGTCCCTTACCTGGGCCTTTGTGGGACGTGTTCTAGAGGAGGCCATTGTCTGTGGCCTATGGCTTAGGAGTCCAGTCCAGTAGGACTTCAGATCAGAGGGAGCAGGGGCAGTGTCTGTCTCCAGGACTTGTGAGAAAGGTGCTTGAATATGTACCGCATGACTCCTCCTGGGGACATGGGCATGCTGCAAAGTGAGTCCAGGGAGGATGCCTCTGTTCCATACCTGGCTGGGTCAGGGCTGGCATATACCTCTTCCCGGTTCTCCTCACACCCACAACTGGCCCTCCTGGCCTACATGTGTAGTTTGCTCAGGGCTGGGTCCCAGGGTCCCAGGGTGGTCAGAATCTGGTGCCTGGCTGGATCACAGCCCATGGCTGGCAGCTGTCGTAGGCAGTCTGGGAGGCTGTGTTCTGGCAGAGGGGCCTGGCTCTGCCCCTGTTCATGTGGGGTTTAGCCTCCCAGAACCAGGTGTTGTGGTTCTGCAAGTGTTATGGCCTTATCCTGATTTCCCTGAGAAGCATGGTGGTGACCAAACTCTTGTCAATGGCAGCTGGGCCCTGGCTTGGAGAGGTGCTGGTTGAGCCCTTTCCTTCAACCCTGGTGAGGGGTGCACTGGAGCAGCCATTTAGCTCCTCTTCTGGGGACCCTATAATGGTTGGGGACCCTGTGGACAGGAGATCCACCTAACCATGCCTGCAGTGCTCCTCAGGACCACAGACCTGAGCGCTGATGATGGGTGGGATGGAGGGTCAGGAAGGCAGTGGACACTCCCTCATGGGGTATGTGGCTATTACAGCAAGCAGGCCCATCTTCAGACAAATCGCTGTTCATCTTGTAACTTCCCCAGGACTACATTTCCTGTGAAGCTCAGGGATGAGGCCACTGCTAATTGTCTGAAACCAAAGGGCTTTTAGTTTTGCTGGAATGTCACCTTTTTGGGCGCCTGCTGGCTTGGTGGGGCAGGGAGGTGGCACTGGGGACAGGGCAGGGAGGTAGGTAGAACATCAGTGCCAGGGACAACAACAGCCCAGGGACAGGTTGGTGCCGCGTGCTGCACACTTAGCTGGGCCCGTGACACAAGCTTGCTGTCTGGTTGATTCCTCCTATTCCTCCACACCCCCACCTGCCCCAGGCTGTGTGTGCCTGGCTCTTCACTGGCTGCTGGCCTGGACCGTGTTTATTGTCTGTTCTAGACGCCTCTGTGTGGGGCCTGGCCCATTAACTACATGGCCTGCTGGATGAAATAGCCTTTCAATTCTGTGGAAAGCGTGGCTTGTTTACTAAATGGCATTAGCAGATCTACTACACAGCTGGAAGAAAGAGTTGGGTACTGGCACAGGATGTGACCTGCAGAGATGAGCTCCAGATGGGATGGAAAAGTCTATTTAGAGGTGGGCGGCAAGTTTACAGTAAAAAATAAAGTTTATTGTAGTATAAGACCCATCGCCATGAATCTCTCTTGAAATCCTCCCTTTCAATTCAGGCACACCCACCCCACCATCCTTGCCACTTAATGTAGCAGCTCTGGAGTCCTCCTTCCTAAGGGTTTTAGTGATGCTGTCCTGGATGCCTCAGTGTCCCCGAATTGATAAAAACAAAAACAAAAAAAAAACAAAAAACAACTTTATTTTCTGGTCATTTTGACTTTGGGGAAGAGCAGGAAGTCACACAGTGCTACAGGAAGGTGGATGAGGACACAGCGCTGAGCTTTTATGAGCTACCCTTCCGCCAAGTGGGGCTGTGAGCAGCACTCGCTGTATTTCTCATCGCACCTCATAAAGACACCCAGAAAGAGGGCTTCAGAGCTGCTGCAGAACGGGCGAGAATGAGGAGATACGTGTGTGCAGTGAGGGGAGGATCTGGAGAGGGATTCGTGGCAGTGTGTTTTTACTGTAGTAGATTTTTTTTTAATGCAAACATTTGCTGTATATTTTGATCAACCTTGTATATTTTTCATAATACCTTCGAGCATTTGGCTCCCAAAACAAACAACAATAGTCACCATATATCTCAATTACACTTCTTAAGTAGTGAGAATGATATGTTTGGAAATTTTTATGGCAATCTGGCATGGCCAGGGCGTTTTTATCATATTTTATGAGAAGGTTTGTCAACAACAGATTAGGGCCAGGGCCAGACCTTCCCATAGTTTGAGATGCTGTGGCCAGGAGTTCAGGGAGGAGCAGGGAAACTCTGAGGGACACTTGAGTTCAGGGCAGCACCACTGGGCAGGACCCTTGGGATACAGGAAGGGGACCGGGACCAAGGGCACAGGGACAAAAGATAATCAGTGAGAATGGTGTTTGTGAATGGTGTGACCAGAGAATGGGTCAGCTGGGCAGCAGACAGCATGGACAGAGTGCCTCCCACAGAGGACGTGTGGCATGGTGGGTACCCTGTGGCCTCCATACAAGTGACCACACACCTGTGTTCAAATACCATAAGGCCCCATCTCACTGTTGGAAGCAGGACTGGGTCCCACTACATCCTGCTTTTCCCAGCCTCTTGAAGCTGTGGATGTGTGGCTCTGGTCCTCCTCAGTCCCTGAGGCCAGCAGGGACCTGGGTCCCTTGGCTGTACCTACTAACCTTGCTTGGTCTTTCTTCCCCTCCTATTGGTGCTGGGCCCCATGGCCCAGGGCTCTCTCTGTGGGATAGACAGGTAGCATCTTTAGTATCCACAGCCCTAGCCCCTGGGTCGGAACATGGACCTCTCTGGGCACTGTGCTTACACACAGAGGGAAGGTCTGGCTTTGGTAAGTTCCAGTGAAGTATGGCTGAGGAGCAGTCAGGCTTCCTTTCTGTTTTCTGTGAGTGTCTGGTATGTGTGTGTCTCTGTGTACATAGTGTGTAACAGTGTGTGTGTGTGTGTGTGTGTGTGTGAGAGAGAGAGAGAGAGAGAGAGAGAGAGAGAGAGAGAGATCAGAGGCAGTGAGGACAGGTGCCTACCATGCAAGCCTGAGCCCCTGGGCCCTGGCTTCCTCCCTGACCCTGTGGTGTCACCCCAGTGCAAGACTCTTACCTCACACACTGCCACCTTGCAGGGACGATGGGTCTCTGGCTCCCCCTGGAGGCCAGCGCCTGGACTGACACTGTTGGGACTGGATGGCCTCCGATTGTTTCCTGATCCCTGCGGACCTCAGGTTTACAGACTTGAGGTGAATTTTTCTAGCTGCCACCGTCATGTCTGGCACATCAGAACACTGGAAGAAGCAGAGTTTGGGAAAGGCATTTTGTCCCAGGACTTCATAGAGAACCTGGCATTTGCAAGAGGCCCAGCAGCCTTCCCCTGGCCGCCTGCATATGTGACTGCAGTGTGGTTTTCCCATTGTGTCCACAAGTAGTGGGAGCCCGCACAGAGCTGCTCAGAGTGCTTCTCAGCAGGAGCTCTCGGGAATTCAAACGCCTTCACTGCGCCCCCTCCTCCCCTCCTGATTGGCAGCAAAGGCAGGAAGTAGGGTGAGGCCTGGCATGGGGAATTTACTCCCTTTGAGCATGGCTCCCAGCCAGGTGGGTGGCTAAAGCAGAACCCAGGCTGTGTGCTTGGTGAGGAAAGAGGTCTGGTTCTGGGCCTCAGTGGTATCCTGGGCTTCTTCCTGAGCCACTGTCTCCTCCTCCAGGCCCTAAGCCACTGCCATCCATGCCCATGGAGGGGGCCAGGGCCTCTGTGGTTTCTGCTGGAGTCATGGGAGCCTTTCACAACCCTGATGCCAGACACTGCCCAGACCTAGGCCTGGGTATGGTATAGGTAGGCACTGTGGTGGCAGCATCACTGAGTGTCCCTGTGTGGCAGACAGTTGGGGACCCACTACTTTGTCCATACCAGGCAGGGAACCCAAACCCCTGCCACTCACGCGAGGCTGAATCCGTTGGGGCTGTGCCATCCTCTGGCATGGGATAGGCACCTCTGCCTTGGGGTGCCCTCTCCCTCCCCACCCTCCTGGGCATCAGCAGGCGCCCCTTTGTGGTCTCTAAAGGGGGGTGTCCTGTAGGCCCTGGGCTAGGGGAAGTTCTTGAGGGTATAGAGCCCCTTCTTGCATTCCAGCAGCCCTCGGGTCTTTGCCAAGTGGGAGGCCCTGCTGTTCCCATTCTTTCCTGCAGGTGGCACCCCTGAGGCTGCTGTGAGAAGGTGCAGATCACTAAGGCCCCTCAGGCTGTGAGAGCAGGGGCTGGCACTGGTGCTCTGCAAGGCTGTTAAAGTGACAGCTGCATACAGGCCCTTAGTTACAGGAAAGAACCAGGAGCGAGAGGGGCATCTTCGTGAGGACAGCACCGGTCCAGAGGGGCTGGAAGATGAGGTGGAGGCAGGGCTGCCACGGGGCTGGTGCCAAGACTGAGGTGGCTGAAGCAGGCTGCAGATGACGGGGATGACAGTGGACCTCAGCCAGATGTCAGCTCAGTCTCACCTCCTGGGGAGTGGGAAGTTGTGCCTGGAATCTCGGCTTCCCTCTGCTCTCAGCTCCTCTGCCAGCTCCTCACCTCAAGAACAGCCAGGACTGGTTCTTGGCTGAGGCCACAGTGAGGCAAAGGGCTGCCTGGCAGGGTCGGGTCTCACGTGAATCGGTAGGAACCCAAGGATCCCTTTAGCTGTCTCCAGCAGAGGGCACTGTGACCCATGCTGGTGGCCACCACCAGGGGAGGGGCCTCCTTCCTATCGCTGCCTTCTCACTTCCCAGGACTCTTTGTGGCCACATCATGGCTACTAAACCCCATACTTGTGGCCCTGTGGACATGGCGTTCCGGAGGCCGGGTCCTCTCTTCCTCTTCAGGTTCCCAATGCAGGCAATCACCCTTAGCTCCACCCCAGTCCTTGCATGGCCCTCCCTGGGTACCCCTTTGTCTCCTCTCCAATACTAAGATCCAGCCTCAGCCCTATGCTCCTTAAGGCTCTCATCGTGGTCCTCTGGTGTCTGCACAGATCCCCATCCTTCAGGTACCATCCTTGGTGCTGAGCAGGTCAAAGACATTTTCCTCTTGCACCTCCCAGGAGTCCCAGGTCCCGCAGTGACTGGCCTTGCCCCAGTCCTCCATGTTCCCACCTAGCTGCAGCCCACATTTGTGACCAGGCACCTGCATGCTCGCCTACTGCTCGCCAGGGCTGCAGAGTCTTCATAAATGTAGCTATACTGGGGCCCAGCTACCACAGATGACTGCTGAAGCAGGTCCCCCCCAGCTTCTTGGTCTGTGAAGCTGTGTCTACACAGCCTTGTGGGCTCTGCTTATCTCATGTCCTGGATTGTGTGACTCAGGTCCCAAGAGAAGCACCTTTTTTCCCTTCAGGCTGAGGGTTGCATAGTGGGGAGGAACATGGTCACAGGCAACCAGCCACATCTGCAGGCTCACCAGGTCCTGGGCAGCCCTGTGTAAGCATACATATTAGTGTTCTGGATCGAGAGCCTCTGGATTTGTGCACTGGCTCAGGAATGGACCACGAGGTGCAGCCATGATGGACCATAAACCTGTATCACAGAGACACTAGGTGCTGGCTGGGCCTGTAGCCTCCCACAGAGAGGACCATCCATCCAGGCACCCAGGATAGCCACACCCCTGCTAGTTACCACGCAAGGATATGCTGATCCTGCATGGGGAGCTGCCCACAGCCACCTGGCATCCTGGGGCCAGTGCCACCTGCGGACTCTGCTCTATTCTGTCCTATACCGTGCAGTGGCGCTTCCTGAGCTACAGCTCACAGCCAGAATCTGGACCATCCCCCCTTAGTTCCTGGCCACTGCGGGACCCAAGAAGGTGTCACACAAGAGAGCTCTGTGCGCATCTGTCTTCCAGGCAGGAAAATGGGTTCAGGTGGAACTGCGCAGATGCAGGAGCCAGCCCATCCTGCCAGCTGGGTCTTCTCGTGGGCTGCAAGGCCTGCACTTGGGCAGAGGGGTCAGGAGGCCAGAGTGGTTCCTGAGCCTGGGGATGGTCAGGGGGGCTGAGTAGTGAAGACAGAGTACATTTCTTGAAAAGTGTTGGGGGCAAGCTTGGAAAACAGCACTGACAGTAGGGATGGCTCCATAGCATCAGCTGTAGTTTTTCTTTTGTAAATGGCAAACATCTCCTTGGAAAATAGGCTTTAAAAAATCCACAGGATTGTGTCAAAGAAACACTTTCATCAAATACATGAAAGAGTTGGTTTCATTAAAGATCAAATAAATGCAAATTCAGCAGCATTATGAATTACATGATTTGGAAAATGCAACGTGATCTTACAGCCTTGTTGAGAAAACTTTACTGTGTAGTTCATCCACTAAAAGTTCATGGCTGTGGTTTTTAGGATGTTGATATCTCTGTGTTCACATCACTGCAGTTAGCATTAGAATATTTCATTAAACCCTTTAATTCTGAAGCTGGGGAGATAGCTCCGTGGCACAAGTGTCTGCCTGGCAAGTGCAAGGTTGTGAGTTTGAACCCTGGTCCCACCAATAAATAAGTAAGTAAGTAAGTAAATAAATAAATAAACCCTTTAGCTCTGGTTCTGACCCCTTTTTCCTTCTTCCCTGGTCCTGCTTAACCACTGATCCACTTTGTGGAGTAAGTGTCCCTTTTTGGGTGTTTCCTATGACTGAAGTCATGTACCATGAGGCCTTTGCCTTCTTTCCCTCAGCATGGCCTTTTCAAAGTTTGCCCCCCCCCATTCATGGCTGAATAATATTCCATTGTGCAGATAGGTTGTGTGTATCCATTCAGCAGTTGCTGGATTTTGGGTTGTTGCCACCTTTTGGCTATGATGAGCAGTGCTACTATGACTGTTCACATTTACAGTTTTTTGTGGACATATGTTTTCATTTCTCTTGAGTGTCTGCCTGCAGTAGAATCTTGGACATATGGGTAACTGTACAATATCTGAGGAGCTGCCAAACTGTTCTCCTGAGCAGTGTACTGTTTTACATTCCCACCAGCAGTGCCTGAATTCTCCAGTCATCTCAATAGATGTAATTTGTATCCCATTGTTACATTTGCGTTTCCGTGGTGATAAAGGCAGTGAGTCTCTTCTATGCACTTGGCAATTTGTGTGTCTTCCAGCGAGAAATCTCTCTTCAGATTCTTTGCTAACTTTTAAGTGGATTGCTTTTCTTTTTATTGGTGTGAGCTCTTTATATTTTCTGGTTGCAAATCCTTTATTGAGTGAGTGACTTGCAGATGCATCTCTCTGTTCTGCCAGTTTACCTTCTAGAAGCACAAAAGTTTACACTTTTTTTGGCACTGGGGATTGAACTCAGGACCCTGTAAGGTTTACACTTTTATGAAGTCCAATTTATCTCTTGCATGGCTCAAGCTTTTTGGTGTCCTGGTTAATAATCCTTTGCCAAATCCAAGCTCATCAACATTTATTTCTATGCTTTCTTCTGGAAGTTTTATCTTTTTGGGTCTTTGGCCTGTTTTAAATTAGTCTTTATGTATGGTATCAGATAGGGCTCTGGCCTCATTCACCTGTCTGTGACCATCAAGTTTCCCCAGCACCCTTTGTTGAGCAGATTACCCTTTCCCCACTTCATAGTTTGGACACTCTTGTCACAGGTCATATGATCATAGGTGAGTGAGTTTATTTCAGAACTCTCTGTTCCCTTGCTCTGATCTGTGTGTCTTTCCTTATCCCTGTACTATGCTGCTCAATCACTATTGCCTTGAAGTTGGGAGGGGTGAGTCCTTCAATTTTGCTGTAACCCAAGGCTTTGGACAGTTGTGTTCTGGTGAGATGACCAAGATAGTAGCCAGATTCCTAGGAAGACATGTCAAGCTGATTTGTAAGAAATAATTTTAATAAATGTGTAACAACTGAACAGAGAGAATTAGTAATCTAAGGACTATCCATATAGAAATAATTAACAAAATACCTGCAAAGCAAATCCAGAAACATAAACAGGATCATGCACCATGGCCAAGTGCAGTTTAGCCCAGGGGTGCAGAGATGGTTGATCATTGGAAAGTGCGTGTCACTCACCATGTCAATAGAATAAGAAATAACTGTCACAGAGACTAGACTTTTGACAAAAGACAGCACCCATAATGAGAAACACTGAAGCTAGGACTAGAAAAAATTTCATCAGTTCAGTAAAGAACATCAGTACAACATCAGGAGCTAAATCAGACTTTATGGCAAGAGGTGGAACACTTCCCTAAGGTCAGCAATAAGGTGGGATGTCCATTCTGCTTCTGTGCAGCACTGTACTAGAGGCTCTGGAGCCAGGCAAACAGCAAAGCAAAGAAAAACACAACAAAACAAAACAAAAAAGGAAACACTGAAAAGCAGGAAGGGAAACAATCTGTTTGTAGACAGCAGATCTTATATATGCAAAGTCCTGGAGAACCCAGTGAAAAACCTTAAACTAACAAGTTCAGGGATGTTATAGAACATAAAATGAATATACAGAAATCAGCTCTATTTCTGTATGCTTGCAAAGAACAACTCAACAATGAAGTTAAAGTCTGCATGGTGGCACATGCCTGTCCATAGTCTCAGCACTCAAGAAAGTGAGGTAGGAGGATGGTTGTGAGTTTGAGGCTAGTCTGAACTACATAGTGAAACATTGTTTGAAGAAGCAAAAGCAAGCAAAAATAACTAACTAACTAACTAACTAACTAACTAAATAGAAAAAATAAATCTTACTATGTAGTGCAGGCTAGCCTCCATTTTGTTGATGGGCACCCATGTTGTCTACAACTAACAAACTAGCTAACTAACTAACTAACTAAATAAAAGAAATTAATGGGGAAATTCTACTTGTATAGTATCAAATAATAAAATACCAGGAAGAAATTTAGCACACGATTTTAAAATTTATATGCTGAAAACTACGGCACAATTTTGAAGAGTCAATAAAGGCCTAAGTAAATGGCAAGTTCCCCATCATGGTGGATTGGAAAGTCTAACACCCTGTGCAACCCTATCTGCTACAGGTCAACATGGCTCCTGTCTGATCTCAGTGATAGCAGCTGGAGGCTGACTCATACTTATGTGTTCACATGACGAGAAGAAGAGCCAAAGAAGTCTTTAAAAAAGATTGTATATTTGGTTCAGGGTCTCACTGTGCAGCTTGGACTTGTAGTGATCCTTCTGTTTCAGCCTCCCCAGGGCTGGGATTATAGTTCTGTGCTACCATGCCTGATCTCCAGCTGGGGGAGCCCTGGGTAGGACCAGCACAGCATGTAGTACCAGGGATCAAACCTAGGTCCCTGCGCTTGCCTAGACTGGTGCTAGACTGCTGAGCTATCTCTGTGGCCCCAAGCCAAAGAAGTCTTGAAAAAGAACAATGAAGGGGATTTTTGAGTCCTCAACCCATATATAAAAGTGTGTGTGGGGCCCGGCGGGATGGCCCAGTGGTCTAAAGCGCCTGCTTGGGAAAGCTTGGGTGGCTTCAGGGACCACGGTTCAATCCCGGCACCACATGCTGCACCAGCCCTGCCTTTGGGGAGGGCTGAGCAGGCCATAAAAATGAGTGAATAAACAAACTGAAGGTTCTGAAACAAGAAAAAAAAAATTCTTTAAAAAAATAAGGGCCCGGCGGGATGGTTCAGTGGTCTAAAGCGCCTGCTTGGGAAAACTTGGGCAGCTTCAGGGACCGCAGTTCAATCCCGGCACCACATGCTGAGCCAGCCCTGCCCTCCGGGCGGGCTGAGCAGGCCATAAAAATGAGTGAATAAACAAACTGAAGGTTCTGAAACCAGAAAAAAAAAAAATTCTTAAAAAAAATTCTTAAAAAAATAATAAAAAAATAAAAGTGTGTGTATATATGATACATATATTAAATAACAATGGTGATATATATATATATATATATATATTTATATACGCATTTAGTGCCTATTAACTTTATAAAATATTTGGTTTCAATGTGATATTTTCACATATGCATTTGATCATATCTATCCCCTACTACCCTGTTATGCATTCCCTCTTTCCTTCCTATCTACTGAGTCTCCCTCTACTTTTATGCTGTCTTTTTGAGATTTCTCGTATTAGGGAAAACATGTGATTCTTGTCTGAGTGGCTTATTTTGCTTAACACGATGATCTCAGATTTCCTCCATTTTCTGTGCATGACGTAATTTCCTTCTTTCTGCTTGAATAACCCCGTTGTTCGTCTGTTTCCTCCATTCATTCGTGTGTTGATGGGCACCCATGCAGTCTATAGTTTGTCTGTTGTGAAGATTGCCGCAATAAACATGGGAGTGCTGGTGTCCCCTGAATGTTCTGACTTTATTCCTTCCACTGATTCCAGAGGTGGTGTAACTGAGTCACACTCTTTAGTTTTAGTTTTTGAGAGGCATTAGTTTTTGAGGAGCCTCATAGTACTGTCCCCAGCGCCAATGTCATGGTATTTCCCACTAGCAAGGTGAAGGCTCCTTCTCGCCAGCAGTGGCTATTTGCTGTATTCTTAATGATAGCCATTCTGACTCTGATGAGATGGAATCTTAAAATAGTTTTTTTGTTTTTACCTAATGGCTAAAGATGTTAAACATTTTTGTCATATATTTATTTATTGGTCATTTGTAGTTTTTCCTTTGAGAAATGTCTGTTCATTTGCCATTTATTGATTTTGTAGAGGTTTTTTTTTCTTTTACTTCTTTCTGTATGGATATTAGACTTGTGTTAGAAGAGTAGCTGGCACAACCTTTTTCTTACCCTGTAGGCTGTATCTTTACTCTGTTGGTTGTTTCCCTTGGCAGAGAGAAACTCTTAAGTTGATGTAGTCACATTTGATTCTTAATCTTATTTTCTGGGCTGAGTCCTATGCCAGCCACCTGTGCCTATGCCTATAGCTTCAAGTGTCTCCCTCATGTTTTATTGTAGTAGTTTTAAACTACAAGTTCATTGTAGTAATTTATACTTAAGTTTTGGTACCTAGTTTAATCATCTATGCATGGTGTCCACTTTTCCAGAGTTGTTTGTTAAAGAGGCCATCTCTTCTCCAGCATGTGATTTTGGTGCATTTGTCCAGAAACGGAAAGCTGTGGCTGCACAGATAGGTTCTTGCCTCCTCTGTTGTTACATTGATTCACATGCACACTTTTGGTGCCAGTGCTATGCTTTTTTATTTTTTATTTTTTTGTAACAGTGGCGTTGTAAGATAATTTGAAACTAGAAATTGTGATGCCTCCTGCCTTTTATTCCCCCCGCATCATTGTTGCTGTAGTCTTGTCTTTTGTATTTACATGCGAATTAGGAATTGTTTCTTCTACTTCTGTGCAGGCAGTTGTAGAAATTTTGATGAAGTTTATGTTGACTCTGGCTCTCTTTTGATGGCCATTTTAACAATACTGTGCAGACCTATAAATGCAAAAGGTTTTTCTGTCTTCTTCCATGTGTTTCTTCAGTATATGCCATTTTCATTGCAGTGGTCTTTCTCCTTTTTTCGGCTTTCTCTTTGATTCCTTTTTTCTTTTGAGTTTTGTTTCTTGAAACTATTGTGAATGGAATTGTTTTCCTAATTTCTTTCTCAGCTTTCTCATTTTTGGTTGTCAACCTGTGTGCTCTGTTGGTTCTTCAAGGATTTCATAATCATCTTTGCTCTGTTGTGGGCTGGGCATGGGTGGTTTCCTAGAGTCCACAAGTGACCCTGTGCCTCTCCATCTTCTGTTTTCTGTAAGTGATGATAAGCCACAGCATCTAGGAGACATGGGGAATCATTGCTGGTCCCCCTGTGTCCTGCTACCAGTCCTCCCTGTCACAGTGTTCAGTCCAAGACTAGTGCGCCAGCTTCGCCCCTGCCAGGTGATTTTAAAGGCTTGGCATAAATGATGCCCACACAATCCCTGGGGAGTGGATTGGTGTCTGGAAAGCATTTCTTTGCAGCCTCCTCCAAGTCACTGCCATTTCCCAAAGTGAAGCCAACAGGGGGAGTATGCCAGGCAGACACCAGAAAGAAACCTCTGCATTGTGTCCCCAACAATTTTTCTATATTCCATGCAGGGGAGTGCTGAGGTTCTGGGGGCACTCACTTCATCTTCAGCACAGTTTGGATGTTGGTACCATTTGCCACACTTCTCTGGGTGCTGCTGGTGTTTCCAGTGCAGGTTTGTGTCCACACACACATGTGCATCCAGCTGGGTTCACAGCCATGCACACTCATGTATACCTGCACTTGCCTTCTCACACATGTGTACCTGAATGCACACATTCATGTGCATCAGATCAGTGCACACACAGGAATATGTACACAGACCCACATATGCACTCTGTACTCACACATGTGCACACACACTGTCATGTCCATATATGACTTTTTTTTTATTAACATCTCCTAGATGCTGTGGCTTATCATCACTTACAGAAAACAGGCTCTCACTACACAGCTTGGACTCTTAGTAATCTTGTTTTCAGCCTCCTCGGTGCTGGGATTACAGGTATGCACTGCCATACTCAGTCTCTGTTGCCAGTTTAGCACTCCTGGGGAAGAGGCCAGAGTGTTGTGTGGTACTGGAAATTGAATCCCAGTCCCTGTGCTTGCCTAAGTAGGTGTTTAGACTACTGGGCTATCTTGCCACCCCTTAATTTTTAATTTGTTTGTGTGTTTGATACATAATTTTTATGTATTTGGTCCACAGCTCAGACTCATAGAGATCCTCCTGTTTCAGCCTCCTCAGCACTGGGATTACTGGTGTGCACCACCACACCCAGTCTTGGTGGCAGGTTGGTGCATCCAGGGCAGTCCATCACAGCATGCAAGACTGGGGATTGAACCCAGTCCTTCTGCTTGCCTAAGCATGTGCTTAGACTGCTGAGCCACCTCTGCAGCCCTCATGCACTTTTTCTTAGGTGAGCCGCAGAAGCCTGTGCCATCTCCAAGGGTCAGTACCCTGTGTTTACTGCCATAGCCACACTTCAGAGGTCTGTAACTGTCCTGTCTGTGCATTGACCAATAGGCTCTATTCAGGTGTCCCGTGTTCTGATAATAACCCTGATGCACAGAGCTGCATTTCTTTTGGGCTATCATGGAACTGCTCCAGGACGGCTCATGGTGGAGGTTGTCCTGACCCCAGAGCTTCTGCCTCAGCCTCGGTCTTCCTGCCCTCCCCCTTGGCTGACTGGAGGTCTTAGGAGTCCCACCATGTGTGAGGTCCTGTGCTCAGGACACATTCAGCTTCTTCCTTGGGTTTGGATCAGGCTTTTGCTAGGAACATTGGGTAGACGATCACGTGGAAGGGATGTGGCAGTGCTAACAGGAAGGACCCTCTCAGCATCGATCCTGTGGGTTGCTGCCCTCAGCCCCTCTCCACTACTGATGGCCCTCCCCACTCTTGGTCTTCCAGAGGCTGTCCTAGGGCTCATGCTCTCCTCTAAATCCTCAGCTTATGGGAATTATGAGGAGCCCACTCTGCTGCTCAGTCTCACCAAGAGCAAAGTGGTACTTGGTGATTCTTTAGGAAACTAAAAGGTTCTGTCTGGTTTGCAGGCACCCAGTGGAGCATTTGGATTTTGGGTCGGTGACCTCTGTGCTCTACCAGGTGGTAGGGACCCCAGAGCCTGAACCTTGGCCCGGGCGCATATATTTGGCATGAACATGGGCCCAGGCCCAAGACTGGAATCTGCATGCCATTCCAAGAGAGCTGTCAGCGCCTGGCTTACCTTGTGTCTTAGTTACTCTTCTCTCATTGTTGAGACAAACACCTGACACTCAAAATGAGGAAAGGAAAGGTTTATTTAGCTCACAGTTACTGGAGGTTTTCAGCTGGCTCCAAAGCCAGCTGGCACATGGCAAAGGGCCTCCATGGTGGAGGGCAGAGAGCAAGAGCCCTGAGAGAAAGCTAGCAGCTGCTCAAGCAGCTAACTTCTCTTCCTACCTTACATTGAAATTCAGATCATCTGCTCCAGGGGAGGGGCAGCACCCATTTCCACAATAATTAATTACAAATTCCAGAAGCCACCTGCCCCAAGACTGCTTGAGGCTTTGGGGGAACACCTATACACAAACCATAACACCTTGCTTTCTATTGAGCAGGAAAATGGGATGGTTCCCCAGTTTCTGGTTAGAAATCAGACCAGTGTTGCAATGTTCCCTCAGATACTCCCATCCTGTGCCCCACAGGGAGGGAGGTGTGGGGCCTCCTGTGGGTGGGGCTATCTCCAGTCCTTCTGTGTACTTCAGGGAGCCCCTGAAGAGGGTGACCCAGCCTTGGTTGGTCCGTGACTTGCATCCCAGCAGAGAGCCTTGAGGAGCATTTAAAGAGCTCAGTGCTCTATCATCAAGATCTGGGGCCCGGCGGGATGGCTCAGTCGTCTAAAGCGCCTGCTTGGGAAAGCTTGGGTGGCTTCAGGGACCGTGGTTCGATCCCCGGCACCACATGCTGTGCCAGCCCTGCCCTCGGGGCGGACTGAGCTGGCCATAAAAATGACTGAATGAACAAACAAAGGTTCTGAAACAAGAAAAAAAAAATAAAAATTTCAAAATTCTTTTAAAAATATTATATATATATATATATATATATATATATATATATATATATAATCAAGATCTGCAAAGTAGCCATGAGCCAGTGTCCAGCAGGACGTGTAGAAAGTCACAATCCAGGAGCTCTGAGAGGGGAAACGCTGTGTCTTATGTTCTGAAGGCAGTGAGGAAAGGTTGCAGGTAGTGTCTTTGTTTCTGGGAGTGGCCAGCTGCAAGGCACTGTGGTATCCAGGCTGGGGTTGGCCAGGATTTGGTGTATGACTCCTCCCTGGCACTTATACTATGCCTGCTGCCCAGAAAGCCAGCTTCTTGCATTTTTATGCAGGTGTCCTATGAAAGTGAAAGACTACATTATTCAGGAATCCAGAACAGCCTGTAGACAAGATAGAATAGACCCTGGCTGAGGCTGGGTATCTCCCACTGTAGGAGCTGTGGAGCTAGGACAGATGATCCACATGGGTCCAGGACCCCATGGGGGACTGTTGTGCAGGGGTGGGGGACTCCTTGATCCAGGTTCTTGGTAGTGAACAGACCTGCAACAGGGAACTCAAGCCTAGAGAAGGTGCGGTGGCTTCTGGGGCTCAGGCTGAGCCATAGAGTTGCCCTCCAGGGCGTATGGGGCCAAGCACTTGGAGGACGTGGGTCCCTGCACTGGTAATGTCTGGCTCCCATGAGTTCCAGGGCCCTGGTGATTCTTATGGCTGCATCTTGTACCAACAGAGACTCACTGTGGCCCACAAAAGACCTGGTGCTGATCCTGATGGATGATTGGTGGCCACTCTGAAAAAAATCTATCTGTGTGTCCTTGGCAGTATCTCTGCTCCCCCACATGATAGGCAGGAGGCAGTAGTGGGTAACTCCAGGGTCCCTGGACATCCATGTAGGTGGATCCTAGGAATGGGGCTTACATGGCTAACAAAGGAGGGGTCTGGGCAGAGTGCAGCTAGGCAGCTGGATTCAGGACATTGCCTGCATGGGACAGCAAGTCCTGGGGCAGCAGTGGCTTCCCTGGCCCTTGAGCAGCAGGATTCTGTAGGGGGTGGCTTGTTTTCCAAGGTCCATGCCATGGAGATCTCTGTGTGGGCAGCCATAGCTCTGCCTCCCACATGCATTGCTAGTGTACCAGCCACACAGCAGAGAGGGCCTCTGTTACTAGGAATTGTTGCTTAGCAACAAAGTCATGCTTCTTCATCAGGTTGCCAGAGGAACAGAGGGGAGTCAGTCCCGGGTCAGACTCTTACAGATTGTGAAGGTCTCAGCCAGTGCCCAGAGCTGCTCTGGTGGCACCTGGCATTGACCATGTCCTTTCTTGTAGGGTCTTTTGCTTGGTTAGAATTATCCTTTCTCTGTCTTTCCTTGAGATGAAGGCCCTCTCTCCAGGGGCTGAGGAATGGTCTGGACCTCCATCATATGAGCCCAGCTGTCACTGTGCGCCCTATATGTCCCTGTGCCTGAGGCTGCAGAAGACAGGCTAGTCCCTGCAAAAAGGGCCAGTGAGGCCAGTGAGATAGCTCAGCAGTCTAAACACCTATTTAGGCAAGCTTTAGCAAGCACAGGGGACCACAGTTCGATCCCAAGCACCACGTGCTGCATCAGCCCCACCCCAAGGGTGGGCTGAGCCAGCCACTAAAAAAAAAAAAAGACCCACAACTGCCTGATGACTCTAGTGCCTGGGATGTGCTGTTCACGGTGGGTGCCTCAGTGTGAACACAGAGACAGTGACAGGGAGACAGGGCACAGGCAGGACCCATCACAGGGCTAGAGTGGGGAGGGGAGTGTGAGTTGCTTGCTACGCTGCTGACTGGAGCCCTGACAATACCTACGTGCTTCCTGGGCATGTCTGCTGAGGTGAGGGAGCATGTGACAGTGTGTTAGCCAGTCGTGGGCATGTGTGAGTGAGTGTGGTGCGGAGTGCCTGCTGGGGCTGTCAGGAGCATGTGCTGCGACAGCCGGGCCCTCGAGGGTCTCCAAGGAGCCTGGGTGTGCCTTCCATCCTGTGCCCAGACACATTCAGGATTCTGCATTGAGTGAGGGCACAGGGCTGGCCACAGAGGATCTGGGCACCCAGAGTCACCAGAGCAGGGTCCGGCCTGGGCGTCCCCTACAACTGTGAGTCGTGGAGGTAGACCAGATCTGGATTCCCTCTCAGTATGCACAGGTTAAGGGAGTTGTCTCCAGACTGTCCTGAAATTTCATAGATACGCTGAGGCACGCAGTCACATGTAGCAATGAATTTTCCAGCATAGATTGTTGCCTGGGCACTGCTGAGGCTGCTCCATTGTGTCTCAAGGATTAGTGCTAGGAGCATTGTCACCTTGTGGCATAGGGATACCACAGTCAGCTGTTGGAAGCCATACCGATCCCAGACATCCAAGCCCTGCCCTTTGGCCAGCAACTGATGGATGGCTCCTCCATGTCCCAGACACATCTAGAGACACGTGATAGGGCCATTTCATCCCAGCTGCATCCCAGCTGCAGAGCCCAGCTGGGATGGGGCAGCAGCATTGGCTCCACTGCCTACAGCAAATAGCCAGGAGGGACTTGGGCAGAAAGGAAGAGGCAGGCCGGGCATGAGCAGTGCTGATGGGGTGTGGGGGACATTGTGTGTGCAGAGCTGTCTGAGTGTGGCCATGAGTGTGTGCATGCATGTGAATGTGCATGAGTGCAGACTGCTTCTGTGGTCCCTGTGCTCTGAGCTGGGCCTTAAGCCTGTGCCTCAGTCTTTTTACTTGCAGAATGGATTCTCATGGGGTTTCTGGCATTGAGACTGCACTCCTCGGGGACTTAAGCTTCTCATGGCCCCAGGGACATTCTGGGTGGGCCACTTTATTCTTGTTCAGCCAGGTTCTTTTGTGATCTGGAGACTGAGGTTCAAACGTGGATGCTTAGTAGGGTCACCACTGTGGAGATTAGAACTCCTCTGCCCCCCACAGGTACTCAGGTAGGAAGCCTGACAACACAAGCAGGTAAAGCTTGGACCTGAGGAGGCATGGGGTCTGCTCCACCCATTTCCCCAGACCAGGTTGTACCTGGCCTCACAACTTCCCTGTCTTGAAGCAGCAGAGGCTTGAGTGCTCTGTCCCTCTCTAGGGGCCATACTCTGAGGTGCTACCCAGGCTCTGAGGCCCAGCAACCTGAGCAGCACTTACACCTGCTAGGGCAGAGATGGGAATGGCTGGTCTGACTTGGCTCAGTTAGAAATAACTGGATGTGTGTGTGTGCTACTTCTTCCTGGGTGGAGGCTGAGCACACCTGTGTTGTGGGCCATGTGCCGCTCTGGGCTAGGGTGGTCTGTGGTGAGGGATGTGTCCTACAGAGGCCATGCCTGTCACTCTGGCTTGGGGAAGAGTCAAGGAAGCAGCCCACAGGTCTCCAAGCCCAGCCCATGCCTTCAGGCTCAGTGGTCCTATCCTGCAACAGACACTTGTATGGCAGCTTCTGTGTAGCCTTCTTCCTTCTGGCAGCACTGCAGGAAGCAGCAGGCTTTGCCCCGCCGACCAGGGCTCAACAAGAAGGTGGACAGTGGGAACGGTCATGGGCCACCAGGTGGGCAGCAGGGTGGAACACAGGGGTCTGGGCCAGCCTGCCCCCATGGCTGTTCCTGTGCAGGGTTTTGACGGGTGTTACAAAGCCTCACAGCAATGCAAAATCTCAACTATCGGAATGGTTTTAGTTTATGTTTTGAAATTTGTTATTATTTGCAACTTCGAATTCAATCTGTCATAGTAGCATAAGTTTGTCATCCCAGCACTCTGGGAGGCTGGGGCAGGAGGATCACAAGTTCAAGGCTGCCTGGGCAATTTAATGACTTATTGAGACCCTGGTCTAAAAATTTAAAAAAAATAATAAAAATGAATAAATTAAAAGTGCTGCAGATGTAGCTTATTGTGAAGGCCTGGGCTTAATCCTCAGTACTATATAAGCACCATCAAAATTTCCACCAAAGGCTCTGGTGCCCACAGCCTGCCCACTGTCCCTGTAGTAGCCAGACTCCAGGAAAGGAGTCTCTCTGTGCTCTGAGTCACACCTCACAGACGCTCAGTTTGAGGCCATATGGGAAGCAAGCAGCGCCCCCTTCTTCCAATGTTGTGGGGCTGCAGGCTTAGTTTTCCGCTTTGCAGGACCATCCCAGTCCTGGGCCAGCTGCATGTCCAAGGAGCCCAGGGGTGTACGGTGACACTGCTGTGCCCCTTCTTCCTTCGTAGATGAAGTTGTTCAGGAATCATTACCCCTGGGACGGTCACTTCCAGAAAGTGACCCGCTGTTGCCTGTCCCCCATCTGCTTCCCAAAAGCCAAGTGCCCTGGGGCCAGTGGGAGCCAGACAGCTGAAGCTTAATAAATCCCATAAATTGTTCAATGCCTTCTTGTTGATGTCCATCCATATGCAGTTGGCCAGGGACCAGCATTCCCAAGAATTAATTCAGAGATGCTGGTGGGACTTGGAAAACTGGAGTCCTGGGAGTCATGGGAAGCTGGAGGGGTGACCCTAGGCCCCAGGGTCTGAGTGCATAGTCAGGCTGAACCTAGAGGCCAACTGGATTGGCCTCCCACTGTCCCCTTTCCTCTGCTCTGAGGCAGCAGTTGGATCAGAATTGGAATTGCAAGGAGTTGAGCATTTTTTAAGTTCCAGTTTTACCACAGAGCAATGGCTCCAGGCCAAGACTCCAGCGTTCTGGGCTGTGAGGAGGGTGGACCAGCTGGTGCCTTGGTGTCCCCAGGGGTTTGGTCCTGGCCTGAGGCCCCCAGGCTCAACCCCCCCAGGCAGAAAGCCCATAGGTCCCAGGCTGTGGATGAGTCGCAGACAGTCCTCTCACATTTCTGAACACCCCTGCCCTCTTCCCTGGGTGTAAAGGAAGGAGGTAGCGAATCTGAAGGTGCTGTCACCTTGATTCCTTATGTCACTTTGGTCCCTTCTGTCTGTGGGAGTGCCTGAGTGCCTGGGGGAGTGGCCAGCCTGAGAGAGTGAAAGGGGAGTGGGGAGGGCGGGGCGGCCCCTCCTCCTGGCTGGCAGAGTGGCCTGGCCTCTACTGCCTCACAGTCCTGATGGCTCCCCACCCCAGCGGATGCCTCCGCCTGCTGCTGCTGCTGCTGCTTGCCTGCTGCCTGGCGCCTGCCTGGGCCACCCTGCTGACTGACTGGCTCTGGTCTCCAAAGATCAGGGACTCCACAGCCACACCAGTCTCCCAGTCCCAAGGCCAGCTATCCCCGCAGCCCACAGAGGCCCACTCTACGCATGTGGCTTCCCAGCATGACCCCACGGAAATAAGGACAGCCCCTGCCAGCCCCTGGCCAGCCTCGGAGGACTATGCATCCACCTGGAGTGAGACCCCTGCTGCCCACATCACCCCCAGGCCCCTGGCTGACGTCCCTGTGAGCAGGGACACAAAGGAGGAGAACATCGCAGGTGTTGGTGCCAAGATCCTGAATGTGGCTCAGGGCATTCAGAGCTTCCTCCAGCTGTGGGATGATACTGCTCCAACTGGGACCTCTGCTGCCATAGAGACACCAGCCACTTCTATTCCCACGAGCCTGCACAACCTTACTGGACACTCTAGCAACCTCCAGGACAGCGGAGCCACTCTTGGGCCCAATCATGGAGCCTCAAGTGTTCTGGGAACCCAGTCAGCCAAAGCCAGTGCCCTGGCCATGCCCACCCAGCCACCTCTATCTCTGGGTAGGTCCCCGTCACCACTGAGGGGATCCCCTGTGCTACCTGTGACCCCAATTAGAGTTTCTCTCTCTCCTATGCCCAGTGGGGCCCCTCCTTGGGGCAGCTGGCACTTGCTCGGGCAGCCCCGGGATCTGGATTTGGCAGCTGGTAGTCACCAACACCACGGACATCCTGACTTGCACTGGGTGCCTTTTTTGGTGACGGGTGAACCCTCTGCTCTCGCCTCTGACCCCTCAGCCTGGTTCTCTCTGGCAGCCGCAGAACCTTTCCCTGGGAACAGCGGTGCTTGGGTCTCTCCTGTGGCTTCTTCCAAGGGACCTGGGCTCACTAATCATTCTGCACTGCTGGGGCTTAGCCCCCCGATGCCTGATGGCCATTGCCTGCCCCTGACACCTGCTTTGCCCATCTGCAGCCACCTGGGCATCAGGCACTCTTGGCTGCCCAACCATCTGCACCACAGGAATGGGAAGGAGGTACAGGCAGCTGCACAGGCCTGGAGGGGCCTCCTGCGGACACACTGCCACCCCTTTCTGGCCTGGTTCTTCTGCCTGCTACTGGCGCCCCCTTGCGGCCCTGGCCTGCTGCTTCCCCTGCCACCCTGCCGCCAGTTCTGTGAGGCCGTGGAGGATGCCTGCTGGAGCCACATGGGCGGGGCTCAGCTGCCTGTGGCCTGTGCCATGTTGCGTGCCCAGGAAGATGGGCTTTGTGTGTTCATTGGGCCAGCAGCAGGTAACTACCAGCCCTCTCCTTCTGCCTGGCCAGATGATCAGGACAGTCCCAACCTTGTTGGGTGGGCACTGTGTCCCTGTAGTGAGCCTCTGGGGCTGTAGAGTCAGGGCTGCAGCCATGGTGGCAGGTACTATGGAGTCTCCCAGAGGGGAAGTGGTGGTGTGCTCTGTGCTGTTTTCAGGTGGTTGGTGCACTACCACGTGGGCCCCACTAAGTCGTAGTGACTTAGCTCTCATTATAGTTCTAGGACAGCCCACTATCCCCTTAGTCACACAGAGAAACTGAGACACAGAGCTGTGGCTTTGTCTATACCCCTAGTCCTTACATTTTGCCATTTAAGCAACTGGGGTGCCAGGGAGGGGTCTGGCTGCTCCCAGGGCCTGTGAAACCTTGGAGGCTGGGCACACTGAGGCCCTGGCCTTCTGCACCTGCTCAGGCATATGCTCACCATGGTTGCACTCACCTTGCAGCTGGCCTGTCCCTCCTGCTTGCTGGTGGGGGTGGTAGGGACAGGTTGGACAGCAGATAAGACCAGTGGTGGTTCTTCTTGCTGGTCCCATTTTACCTCTTCCTCCTCAGCCTGTGGGTGCTTTGGCTGTCATTTGAATGTGGGTGTCCTGTCTTCCACATCTACAGGAGTGGCCTCGACCCTGGGTTGGGTGGGGGTGACTGTAGCAGGAATGGTCTGCAGGTCATATAGCTGGGCTGCCTGGGTCAGGAATTCCCAGTTTGGTCCAATAAAGACTGGGGCCCCTTGGAGCCTTGCAAGCCTGGAGCCTTGCAAACCTGGAGTGCAGATAGGGTGCAGGCAGGGCAGGGCCAGGTATTGAGGGTGCCCAATTCTAGCACAGGGTCACAGAGGGCTCGAACTTAGGCCTGGATAGTATGAGCTGGGTGGCCATGCATTGCGTGTGTTTCTCTCTCTCTCTCTCTCTCTCTCTCTGCCACCTTGTTCCTGATTCCTTCATACCCCCATCTCTGCAACAACCAAGGTGGCCCAGGCCTTCATGGCTTTACCTCACCATGGCTGGCCCTGTGGGCAGCCCAGGCAGCTCAAGGACAGCAGCCTCCTTCTGGGGAGGAGCCCTGAAGCCCAGGGTCAAGTCTGAGAAGCCAAGTGTTCTGTTGGTGAGGCTTGATCACGTGGGGTTCAGGCTGGGCTGGCTCTGGGCAGTCCTTATTGGCAGCCAGGCCCAGGCCAGGCAGCGTGGGCGAGGAGTTTCTCTCACTGCAGCCAGCTGACAAGCCAGTGCCTGAAAAGGACTTTTCAGGGCACATCTGGATGTTTTGGCCATGTTCCCAGCATGGCCCTGGGGGGCTTTTGCATCACACTAGTGACCCGTATCCCCTCAGGCCAGAGGTGGGTGGCACATGTCATTAGGCCAGGAACTCCCAGATGTGGTGGTGGGAGGATTCCTTCTTCAGACTCCTCCCTGAGTCTTTCAGGGTGGCCCCCACATCTGTTGGACACTGTCACCAGCTTTAGGTGAGCAAGAGGCAGGAGAGGGCCCAGTGGGACAGGATGGGGCCTTTGTGACTGGTCCCTCAGAGGTGACTGTGAGATCTTGGGGTTGGATCGCTGAGCACTGACCCTTGTGGGTGATCCCAGCTGGTATGGCAGGGAAGTACTGAACAGGGAGGAGGAGCCCCTGCAGGAGGGAACCCGAACCTGCTGCTGTCCATGCCTGTGCAGAGATGTTCCCTTCTCTATGCATGCCCTCTGGTCATGGGACTGTCCTGTCCCTTGGTCTTGCCACATCTGCATACACCTGGCCATGCACATATGGGCCCCACCTCTGCCCACCCCGTGTTCCTCCTGCAGCTGTTGACTGTGAACAAACTGGGCCATGTTGACTGCTCTCTGGCCTGCTGCAACCTCCTGGAAGTCTCTGGCTGCCCAAGAGTGATATGGAGCCTAGATCTACTGTGGAGGCCTGGGCACTGGGCCTTGGGAATGAGACAGCAGAGGCAGGAGGCACCCTGAAGGACACCATGGGCCAGTGTGCTGTGGCTGGATGGGAGTGTCCCCGCTCCTGAGCAGGTGTGGCCCAGGGCTCCACCTGACTCCTCCAGTCAAGCATTGACCTCAGAGCATTACTGTTCTTCAGAATGCTTCAGTTAACTCAAGGTTTCTATTTAACTTTGATTCAAAAAGGAGACAAGACCACCTCCATGGAAAATTCCTACATGCTTATCTCTTGTATTTGGCAACCTGCAAATATTTTTCATGTGAGGCTAATGGAACTTGCTGTGGGCTCCTATCCAGTACAAGCAGCCTGACTAAAGTAGGCCAGGGTGCAGATATCTCATGTGGCATATGCTGAGGTATCCTGCATATATGTGTCCTGGAGTGCTCAGCACAAGCAAGTCTAGTGGCAGACCCCACACATGGTGCGGCTGTCTTTGCTTGTGTGAGGTACCGTAGCATTGTTGCCACTATTATCAGGCAGGATGCTTGGTCTCTGAGCCTATTCATTTTCCTTCCCTCCCACTCTTGCTTTTGGGACTTCATCTTGTTATGGGGACTATGTGGGATTTGTCTTTCTTGGTTTGCCCAGCATCATGCCCACCAAGCCATGCTTGTCTTCTCGCCGATGAGCTGCCTTTCCTGTTTTCTGGAGTTGCACTTGTGTCTGTACCAGGTCTTCTCTGCCCGTTCCTCTGTCCAGTGTGCATAGGTGAATCGCACTTCCTGGCTTTGTGGTGAATAAGGAGGCTGTGTCTCTTCATGCCTGAGTACAGTTCTGTGGGTATGTACCTAGGAGTGGGATTTCTGGGTCATGGAGATCAGTTCTGGGTTTTGGAGACCCTGCCTTTTTTCCTTAATGGCAGAGCCAGTTGACATCCTTACCATGTGCATGTACCCTTTTCTCTGAGTCCTCACTGGCCATCACTGCATGCCTTTTTGGTGGCAGCTGTCAGCAGATGTGAAATGGTGTCTCTGGCTTTCTCTGTGACCCTCTGCAAGGCAGAGATGCATCTGTTGTGTAGCTGAAGGAAATCTATGTCTATGAGAAATGTCTGCCTTATCCTTTGTCCATTTTTAAGCAGGTTACTGGTATTTTGTCCAGGAGCTGTAGGAGTCTTGTGTTTTGAGCTTTGGCCTGTGTCATGGTGAGGTTCACAGGACTCCTGGCTGAGGTGTCCCACCCATCCCCTCTGCTACATGATGATGTGGCTTTGGTCCCCTCAGAGGTTCCATCATGAGGGCCCACACTGGCATAGACCAGAGCATGGGTCAGTAACTCTGTTCTTTCTATGGTGTTCTGTGGTGTTTGCTGACAGTAGCACAAGCAGACCAAGACCCTAACAACCTGACTTCTGGCCCATGGCCACAGGCTGTTTCCACTTATTTATGTGTCCCTTGACTTCTTTTGTTGACATCCTGCTGATTTTGTGGCTTACATCTTTCATCTTAGCTAAGTTGGGTCCTGAGCATCTTCTCTTCAGTATTGCTATTTTGGGGCTTAGTATTGGTGACTTCCTTCCATTTTGCCCACTACTCTTGTAGAGGAGAACAGTGAGTTCTGGGTACTTCCATTGTATTCTGTTACTTTGCTGAACTTGTTATTTCTAATAGGTTTTAGGGTCTGTAGGATTTTCTACATACAGCATCGCTTTCCCTTCCAGATTACAAGCTTTTTTTTTTTTTTTTAAAGAATTTTTTATTTTATTTTATTTTTTCGTGTTTCAGAATTTTCATTTGTTTATTTATTTTTCTTGTTTCAGAACTTTTGTTTGTTTGTTTACTTATTTTTTTTTTTTATGGCCAGCTCAGCCTGCCCTGAGGGCAGGGCTGGCGGAGCATGTGGTGCCAGGGATTGAACTGTGGTCCCTGCAGCCACCCAAGCTTTCCTAGGCAGGCGCTTTAGACCACTGAGCCATTCTGCTGGCCCCCAGATTACAAGCTTTTTGTGACTCTTTCCTGCCTTGTTTTAGTTGGGTTGAATGGCAATGTGAGAAGCAGATTGGCTTGCCTGTCCTCTCCTGGGGGAAGAACTCAGTAAGCATGCTGGGGTGCTGTTCTCCCAGTTCTTTATGTGGGGCCCACATGGCATTGAGATGGCTCAATTCTTCCTAGATTGTTGAGCATTTTTATTGCCAAAAGGTGCTGAGTTTTGCCTAACACCTTTCCTGCCTTGGTTGAGATGATGGTGTAGTTTGTGTACTGTTGGCACAATGATTGGTTTCTATGTACATCCTGCACTCAGGAATCTCTCTCTCAGTTACAGTATGTGAACCCCTGGGTAGCTGGGTTCAATTCGTTCGTATTTTGTTGAGAATTTCTGTCTCAATGTTCATGAAGAATATTGGCCTGGAGTCTTCTCGCAGTGTCTTGTCTGACATTGAGAGAAGCAGTGCTAACCTCACTGAGTGGGGCTGCTTGAAGTCTCTATGCTTCATAGAATCCCCCTGAGGCCAGCAGGGCTGGGGATGTTCTTTGCAAGATATTTGCATGCTAATCCAGTTTTGTGCCTGGTTATAGATCCATTCTATTCTGTTGCTTCATAATGCAGCCTTGGTAGGAATCTGTTTGTTTCATCAACATTATTACTCTATTTGTGGACCCTTTTAAATTTCTGTAGAGTCAATAATAGCCCAACTTTGATCTTAGTCTTCTCTCTTTTTTTTTTATTGGGCTGGTTAGCTAAAGGTTTGTCAAATTTGATCTTTCCAAAGAACCAACTTTTTGTTCTATTGATTTTCTCTGTTTTTTTACTCTCTGTATCGTTGACCTCTGCACTCATCTTCATGTTTCTTTCCTTCTGCTATCACTAGTTTTTTTCTCCTCTTTCTAGTTCCTTAATACATGTACTATTTTATTGTTGATTTGAGGTCTTTCTGTTTCTTAATAAAACGTAGCTATAAATTTCCCCTCCGTTTTATTTTCTTCTGTCCTGGAAAGTTTAATGTGCTATTTTATTTTTGTTTGTCTCTAAGTATTTTTCTCATTTATCTTTTGACTTCATCTTGATTTACTAGTTGTTTGAAAGTATAATTTAATTTCCACAAAATTTAAAAATTTCCAGTTTCACTTTTTCATTTGTGTTTCTTGCGTTGTCTCCCTGTGGTTGGAGGCTGTGTCATATGTGCTGTCTTTTGAAGTCTCTAGAGGTTTGTTTGTGTCCTGTTGCCTGCAGCTGTGTGTACCCTGAGCCTGACCAGATCATCCTGTGTGTCTAGGCCTAGCTAATCTGTTGTGTCATGCAAGGCCTCTGGATCCTTCCCTGCCTTCTTTGGGCTATTCTGGCCATTATCAAGACAGAACTGAGGCCTTCAACCACATTACAGTACCTTTGGTTTCATCCATGTCTGTGAGCTTTGTGTCATGAATTTGATGTACTGTTACTCAGGGCAGAGATGTATAATTGTTGAGTCTTCTTGTAGTGAAGTTGTTAATATTTAATTCCACCACCCTTTGTCTCTTCTTACCCACTTTGTCTTAAGGTCTGTTCGGCCTCAGCACAGCTGCCCTTGCTCTCATTCCTGTTTCCAGCGATGCCCTGTCCAGGCCCTTCACTCTCAGCCTGTTTGAGTCTTTGGATCTAAAGCAAGCTCTTGCAGAGAGCCTGTCCTTGGATTACAGATTATGAGATTCATTCTACCAGTCTCTGTCTTTAGGTTGAAGAGTTTCATCTATTTATATTTAAAGTAATTGTGACAATGAAGGACATTTGCCATTTTGCTAGCTACACTCTTTTCCCACAGCTTTGGGTCCTCATTTCCTGTCTTTCTGTCTTTCTTTTCATTCTTTTATAACGTAGTGTCCACATTGCTTTCCCAGTGCCTTTTGTGTATACCTTCTGTTATCTTCTTTGTGATGGCTGTAAGGCTTCTTTTATTACCCAGATCCTGGCTCTGGAATTTGAGTTGTCACTGGCTCAACATAAAAACAGGCAAGTACTGCTGCTCAGCCCATCCCCAGCCTTTTGGTTGCATCTTTGCAGTGTGTGCCCCAGGCATAGACTAAGAGCTCCTTGAAATCCACTTAAGTTATGCACAAAAAAAAGGTTCAAATATACACCAAAGTTACTGTAGGTGAGCATGGACATTCTCAAGGATTTTAGTCTCTGAGTTATCAGAAAATGGAACGTGCAGCTATGAGCCATTGCTCCATCTGTACAGATGTCACAGCAGTCTGTGACTGGCCTGTTCACTGCTTTATTATCTGTCCTGTGACCTCCAGTCCCCAGCTGGTGTCCTTGTCCTCCGTCCAGCATTCAGCTTTTCTTTACCAAGAACATTGGTTTCTCTCACTTTCAAAGGGTAGTTTGGAAAGATGCCACCCCCATGGTTTTTGGTGCTTAGACTCTGGCTTGGGAGGCCTCTGAAGCCTGGCATCCCAGGAGAACCCCAAGGATGCCTGGAGTCCCCTTCAGACTCAGCCTGTGTTTGTGAGCTTTCTCCTCGGGATGGTCAGGAGAGTCCACTGGGCCTCACGGCAGCACTAGGTATAGGGGGATGTGGGAGCTCCTGAGGGGGTCAGTGTGGTGTCTCAGCCCCGTCCCCGTGTCCACCTGCTGTCGTCCCTGTCACTGCTACTGCCTCATATCAGTGTCTATGCACTCTGCTGAGTTCAGGGGTCCCCTGTTCCAGGCTGTCACTTTCTATCTTGAGGGGATTTTGGCCAAGAGCCAATAACCCTGCGTGTATATGGGCTCTAATTCCTGGTGTTCTGTGCAGTACCTGGCATCCGAATCCAGCAAATATGAAACACCTCACCCTTTGCCCCTCGATGGCTTCACTGTGGACTTGGGTTTTATCTGCATGCCTGTCGCAATGTTTATTTTGTTCATTTACCTGATGTTTTCCCATTTTCAATGTTGTTTTTGATGTTTTTTTCTGACAACACAGAGCTAGAGTTTTCATTTCTGTGCTGTTTTGTTGATGCCTCTGCTCTTTGCTGTCTGACCAGCTTAGTCTCATCTTGTCTTCTGAGGAGAGCTCCCTAACCTGTGATTATGAAGGCTTTGGGACCTGTCCCAACTCCCCATTTGTTTTAAAATTGCTTTTGTCTATTCCTGCAGATTCTGGGTTGTTGTGATTTCTGCTTCCATATGTCTTATCTTTCTTGACCAAGAGGTGCTGAAAGCCTGGGTGGTGACCAAAAAGTACCCAAGATGCCCATCCATGGGGCACAGGACACTTCTTACTCACTGGAGCTATGCTGGCAGAGGGTGTAGTGCCTGGAGCAGCCTGAGGGCTACCGGACTTTTGTAGTCACCAATCAGCTTTGTAAGCCAGGCCTAGGTCCCAGCCATCACAGAGCATATGATCTGATATCCACCCTGATCAGATCTACTTACTCTCACCATGCCAGATCTTGGGAGAGGGTGAAGAGACTGCCCTGCCACCCCGTACCAGGCTTCCTCTGACCTTGAACACAACCCAGGCATTCCTTGTGGAGGAAGGGAGCCCAGCTTCTGTCCAAGGCAGCTGGGTCACTGTTGGGCATAGGAGGCAGAGACTGTGGCTGTCACAGGTCTGTAATGCAGAGCCATGCAGTGACCTTAGGCCACTGGCATGCGGAGGCTGCTCACTCAGGAACTACAGGAATTTCATGGCAAGGAAATAGGAGGACTTTGGGAAGAGCCAGCTGTGCATCCATAGGGTCCCAGCCTAGAAGGTGGCAGCTGCTGTGTTCTCATGCATTAATCAGGGATGTTCTGCCCTGGGAAAGAGAGCATGGCTTCACCACTAGCATTGGACTGGTGGATCCCTGCTTCCTGGTGACACCTTGGTGATAGTGGCGGCTGCCCAGGGCCCAGGCCAGCTGCCCTCAGCCTTCGGTGGCTGATACAGAAGCCAGCTTTGTCTATGACTTTCCAGCTCTAGGTAGCATGGAGGAGGCCTCCTGCAGGAGGCAGAGAGACAGACCAAGGTGGGAGGTCCTATCTGCAGCAAAGCTGCCACCTGGACATGGGAGAATGCACGTGTATGAGGGCCACCAATTCTCCATTTTCACTTTGCTACTAGGGGAGCTCAAGGACCGTGCCAGCGCCATGACATCAAGGTTCTGCATGTTCCCTCTTGTTCTGTCCAGGGGCCCTGGTCAGTCTGGCCCTACAGATACACTGTGTATCTCACACATGTACTTGTACACATGCACACACACATTTTGCCACCACCTCTCAGGTTGTCTGAGCATCAGCAGCCCCACCCCAGAAAAGCCCTGATGCCAAGTGTTTTCTCTGGTGTGACTGTCATGCACTGTGGGATCAGCCACACCAGGACTCATGGAGAAAACCTGTGGCCCAGACCTCAACTGAGTTCTTCCTGGCATAGTGCTGGCCAGTGCCTCGGAGAGGCTGTCTCCTGGAGTGGCACTGCCTGTCCTGTGCCCAGTGGTGGCCATGCCCTTGGATGTACACAGGCTCAACTTTGCAGGCCTAGAAGGTGTCATGGATGGCAGTCCATGTCCTTTTATAGTGGCTCTGTCCCACTGGGAAAAATGTGGGTCTAAGAGTGAGGATGAAGCACCCTGACTGTGCATGTGCAAATGTGTGCACTTGTGCATGTGTGCACATGTGTGTTCAGTGACTCCAGAGGGATATGGGGCTCAGCGTGGGCACAAGGGCATGTGGTGAGCACTTGAGGGCCTCATGGTGACTCTGGATGACTCAGAGGACTGGAGACCATGGGGCCACTGCTGTGAGTCTTTACATGGGGCCCCCCAAGTGTTGTGTCCCTGGCATAAGCAGAAGTGTACCCCAGTGAAGAGAAGCAAGAGGCTGGAAAAGCTACTACCTTCTGGGAGCCTAACATTGCCCCAGGCCCAAGAGATTCCCAAGCTGGCAGCCTGGCTAGAGAGGCTGAAATGAGATGCCCATGTGCTATCTCTCAGGACCCATAGGACAGCCCTATAGCAGCAGTTTGTGTGTTTCCCTCCATCCCTTCCCAGACATCCCAGTTTGGATGTAGTCCAAATACTCAAGACCAGGGTTTCCTCTTCTTGCAGTGCAGAGACGCTGTCATTCCTGGGGTTCACTGTTCCTTGTGTCTCTTCTGTGTCACCTGAGGGAGGGCATGGCCTGTGGCTGCTATGTTTCTTACAGAGGGTCTTTTGGGTCCAAAGAGTGAGGTTGACTTCGGTGGTCACTGGTAGCAAAGCTCAGAGGACCAGGACAGAGCAGGCATGTGGACATGCCCTCCCTCATTTGGTTTCTTCTGGTGCAGCCCCTTCACCTGCTGCCTTCTCTTTGCAGAGAGTACCAGCCATGAGGTGGGGCTGCTGCAACTCCTCGGGGATCCCCTGCCCCAGCAGATCAAGATCATCAGTGATTCTGAGGTCGGACCAGCCTATGTCTTTGGACCAGATTCCAACAGTGGCCAGGTGGCCCAGTACCATGTGCCCAGCCCCTTCTTCCATGACTTTTCACTTCTGTTCCATGTGCGGCCAGACACAAGGGGTGCAGGCATGCTGTTCGCCATTACAGATGCAGCACAAACAGCTGTGGTGCTCGGCGTGAAGCTCTCAGAGGTGCAGGACCAGCACCAGAACATCTCACTGCTCTACACGGAGCGGGGTGCTAGCCAGACCCACATGGCTGCCAGCTTTCACTTGCCTGCTTTCGTGGGCCAGTGGACCCGCTTTGCACTCAGTGTGGACAGCGGCACTGTGGCACTCTATGTGGACTGCGAGGAGTTCCAGAGGCTGCCGTTTGTGCGGTCTCCACGGGGCCTGGACTTGGAGCCTGGTGCAGGCCTCTTTGTGGGCCAGGCTGGAAACGCAGACCCTGATAAATTCCAGGTACCTCTCCTGTTGTGAGTGGGGTGGGCACTTGAGATGGAGGTAGCAGCCGCACCACTTAGTGCAGCCTGGGAGTGGAAGCCCTGCCTGCTGGTGGCCAGCTTGGCTTCTTGGTTTTGGGTCTCCCTTGCAGATGGTATATTTGTGTCCCTGGCTTTCTGACTCAAGATTTCTTTGAGACCTCAAGGCCCAGCGCATAAGCGTCCCTCTGTCTATGTCCAAAGACTGTGGCAAGTGAAGTGAAAAGTCTAGGCTTGGATTAAGTGAGTGGGAGCCAAGGGCAGCCCAGTTCCTTGAGCTATACAATCAAAATTCAAGCCCTCATGAAAATTTGTTAACAAGCTGGGTGTGGTGGCACATGCCTGTAATTCCAGCACTTGGGAGGCTGAGACAGGAAGATCAGTGTGAGTTCGAGAACAACCTGGGCTGCAAAAGTGAGCTCAAGACCAGCTTGAACTGAATAAAGAGACCCTGTCTCAAAAAGATGAAAAAAAAAAAAAATTGTTAACCACCAGAAGCTTTTGACAGCAGGCCCTGGACCAAATAGGTCCTTCTGTAGGTTTTGCATATTTATGCAGGATAGAAATTGCATACCCATGAGGAAGAGAATTTGCATGCCTGGGAGGGTTAAATGTTGTTTGAGAGTGGCACACCTGGTATTGCTGGTTGGCCTCATAACATGGTTACTATTAGAGTCCATGTGCTCTGGGCCCCTCACCCCTGTGACTTCACCTATAGCAGTGTGGGCAGCGCTTCCCAGAGATGCCAAAGTGGCTGTTTCCTGTGTTCCTGACAGCTCCTCAGTGCCTTCATTTCCCAGCCCACCAAATTTCTCCTTAGAACTGGCTGGAGTTCTCCTGGGAGCCATTGTGTGGGCACCCTTGTATGGCACTGACTCAGCTTAAATTCTAGTGCTGTGGCTGGTCTGCAACCAGCCTGCCCCTGCTGGGTCCAAATGGTCATGGTGTATGCTGATGAGAATGTATCTCCAGGGGACAGAGAGCTGACTATGGCTCTGACAAGGACTGCTTGTTTGAAGTGGTCCTAAGTTGGTGTGTCCAAGTCCTGGGCATTGAACCTTCACCCTTGGCAGAAACTTTTCAACCACAGGCTTCAGGAGCCCCAGAATTTGACACCAAACTGAGCCCCTTTGTATTTCCTTTTGATCCTCAAACATGATTAATAGGAAAGAGAGCATCATCTTGCCTATGGTGTGACTTCCCAGGCATTTCTGGAGGAGGTAGAGTGCCCACGCTTTCTGGCCAGGCATTCTACCCACCAGACAGTGGGCACAGGACCATGGGCACCGTGCCACAGCCTACAGTGCTGGCAGACTGGATCAAGGCCTCACCCAGGCCTTGTAGTGCCATGGGTGACTGGCTGTCCTCAGAGAGGCACGGTGTCCAGCAATAGCAACAGGGCTGTTGTTCGTAGAGATAAGCGTTTTCCTCCACCCATGTGCTGGCTGTTTATTTTTCTGCTATTTGTTTTCTGTGAGTGACCTGTTTATGTTCTTGTATTTTGGGGTTATGCCTGGCCATTTCTTAACTGCTTTTAGGCAACCTCACAATATATGAAAGAAATTGAACCTTGGTTTCGTGTGGTGCAGATTTTATGCTCCAGTTCAACATTTGCCCTTTTGCTTTTTAAAAAACCATCAAGACATTTGAAGGGTTGATGTGGCTAAATCTGGTCTGGAGAAAACACTGACCTTTAACCAGCAGTCTACAAATGAAAGGATGGAGCCAGGTGTCCGGGGGCGTGTGCCTACTCTCAGCTGCCTGCTTCTCTCTCTATTCCCTCAGCCCATCCGTAGGGTCTAGAGTAGGGGTCTCTGGCACCCAGTCCACAAATGGATACTGGTCTGTTACAAACTGGGCCACATAGCAGAAAGTTATTAGTGGGGAGGGAAACTGCATCTGTCCTCACAGCCACTCCCACTGCTAGGCCTCCACCCGTAGCTCTGCCTCTTGTCCAGTCAGCAGCATGGCTTCTCACTGGTGTGGAGACCTTGTTGTGAGTTGTGTTTATGAGGGGTCCAGCCTGCACACTCCTTGTGAGGTTCTAATGCCATAGTAACAGAAATGAAGCCCAGCTACAATAATAGTACAAATGAAACCAATGCTAACAGAAATGAATTCCAGGGAGCCAGGGATATAACTCAGCTGTATAAGCACTTGCCTGACAAGAACAGGGACCATCACATGCTGTGCCAGCCCTGCCCCTAGGCATGCTGAAAGAGCATCAAGTCATCCTGAACATAACCAGACACTCTGGCCTTGGATCTGGGACCACAAGCCCCCCACCCCCATGCTGGTGGTTCTGGGTCTGGCGCTGTCTCAGGCCAAAGTCATGGGCATGCCTGGTAGTCTCAGGTTCACCCCTATGGAGCTGGGTTGGGGGAGGCATCTTGGAAGCCATTTTTTCATCCAAGTAGCTGAGCATTCTAGGAAACACTATTTCTGATCCTGTTTCAGTGTCCATATCTTTTTTTTTTTTTTTTTTTTGTTGTTGTTATTTGACACACTGGTGCTGTGTGTCTCTCGATTTAAGAAGTGCCTTTTCCTCATTCTGTTAGCTTTTTTCTTCCTGTGCTGAGATGGAGTCCTGGCCCTGGTGCACACTAGGCAAGTTATTCTCCTTGGCACCAACTCTGTCCTTTAGCCCCGAGGACCCTTGGTCCTGGTCTGCAGTAGACACTGTCAAGAGCAGATGCCGTATTCCCTGAGTCCTCGGCCTCCAGCCCTCATGATGAACGTGCTTTCTGTCATCTCTGTTTTTGCCCAGTGATGAAAGTAGCTGAGTTGTGGATCACCCAGGGTCTGCTATGGCCACAGTATGACACTGGGTGATGCAGGTGCTGACCCCAGAGGTCACAGAGTTCCCTGTGGGGCCTGTGTCTCAGGACAGCTTCCTGGCAGGCAGCAGAGTGTTGGGCTCTGACCTCAGTGGCCCTCTCCAAAGCCAGGCCCAATGAGGGAGTTCAGTTCACCCATGGGTGCAAATTGAGCCTGTGTACCCCAGGCCTACTGCAGTCATGCCTGCCTGCCACCCCCTTTATGCTGAGCCTTGTACCCTGTTACTTAAGGAAACAATGCTCATTAGGGGCAGAACCCTCGTGAGATCTGTGCAGAGGTGTTGCTTCCTACTGAGCTACATGGAAAGCATTGCTTGGAACACAGTGACCACTGTGAGGACTGTGGGCGATTATTACTCAGGGCCATTCTGCAAGGTGACGCTAGGATAGAGCAGAAGCCAGCGCAATGTGAGGGGCTGCATCCCATCTCCCATGGCACGGAGGGCAATGGGTTCCTAATATAAGACACAAAGCCAAGGGGGAGTGGAAGCAGCAGGGAGGCCATGCAGCCAGGAGAAGCATGGGGCTGGCAGACCTGCAGCATGGCCTCCTCACGTAGGTTCTGGTCATTCACACATACATGTGGGAGGCATGGCAGGAAGGATCTCTGAGCCTTGTTCCTGAAATGCTCTGTGGGCTTCCAGTGTCCCTGGGTGTTACTTTCTGGTTCTGAGTGTAAATTACGTAAGTGCAGTGGGTCCTGTGGCTGCTGCACAGCTGGCGTTGTTCCTGATGAACATCACCAGGAGAGTTCCAGCTGCGGTGGCCATGCTTCCACAGGTTCTACCCACCTGCAGCCCCTGATTCATTGTGGTGTCCACAGTCTGGGAAACAAGCTGCTGTCTGCAGCAGAGCAGCCTGTGGGGCTCAAGTGCGAGGCTGAAACATGGCTACGGGGATCCCCCAGGCCTCCTAAATCATTGTGACCGCCTTGACACCCCACACCCATGAGAAGCAGTTTCTAGGATTTGATCCAGCTCTTCCTTGTCCCTAGGACTTTCACACTGGTGTCTCAGTCACCAGTGCAGTACTGGGAGGCTGAGGGGAATAGTATCATGTTCCCAGGAGACTCCACAATGTCACAAGAAAGGACAGGATGGCATGTCCATCCCCCACACTGCCCTTAGCTGTGCCTGAGATGGTATGAGGTATCTACTGTCCACACCACACACATGTGCACATACCTACACATTCACATAGGATTATGCTCTCCATAAGGATCAAACATGTTCACATACAATCACATGCTTTCCATCATAATCACACATGTTCACACAGGACTACATGTTCTCTAACACAATCACATATATTCACATAAGGCCACACATTCTCATCATGATCACAATGTTCACATGTGACCACACATGCTCCATCATGATCATGTGTGCAAACAGGACTACATGCTCACCAGTATGACCATAAATGTTTGTATGTGACCACATTCTGTCATAGTCATACATTTTCACACACAACCATACCCTTTCTATCATAATCACATATGCTCACACAGGACATGTCTTCCACATTATCACATACAAACACATGCTCTCTAACATGAGCATACAGGTTCACATGTGGCCACATGTTCTCCAACATGATGATATATGAGAACATGTGCCCATATGCTCTCTGACAGGTTCAAACATGACCACACACAACCACATGTTCTCCATTATGATCACATAGATTCACACATCATGACCATATGCTCTCCGACAGGAGCACCGTTTATGCATGACCATATACTATCCAACATGATCATATGCATTTACACGTTATCATATACATATGTGCACATGTGCTTTCCCATACCCTCCTGGTGCTGTGGACTCAGTCATGCTGCACTATTCCTCATTGTGGGTGCCAAGGCTACCTGCCCCTCTGCCCTTGGGGGGTGTCAGGTGCTGCCTTTCAGTGGCAGCCAGGCCTTAGGTCTATGGCTTTGGCTCCTGTTCTGTCTTCAGAGGTGTTGGCTGAGCATGTGCGTACAGAGCCACCCTAATTAGCCTTGGCCTCACCGTGTACCAGGGAACCTAAATGTCCTTGTCCTAGCAAAGCTGTCTAGGAGGCAGAACAATCTGCTCTGAGTGCTAACCGTGCCTTCCAGACAGCATGGTACAGGAAGGATGGGCAGGATGCCCCCAGTGTCCTTGGTGAGGGCCCTTCCTTAGGCTGTTGGAGTTGAGCTCAGACATACCAGGCAGGTCTGGTGTGAGTGGGGCCCTCAGCATCCCTGTGACCCTGCTCCCTCTGTCTAGGGGGCGATTGCGGAGCTGTGGGTGCGTGGGGACCCCCGGGTGAGCCCCGTGCGCTGCCTGGATGACGAGGACGAGGATGATGATGGGGTGAGTGACGCTGGGTTGTGGCATGGGGATACACGGGAGCTGAGTCCCCAAGTGACGGCCAGGACAGGTGAGATGCCAGCTTTTCTCTCACCTCCATGGCAGCAAATAAGGTTTTCCTTGCCTTGAACTTCATGCTTCGCACTTAAGGAGACAAAATATAAAGTGAAAATTAGGAGTCACCTGAGAGCTGTGGGGTGAGACTGGGATGGGAGCAGCTCAAAAAGTGTGTGTGTGTCTATGTGATGTACATGTATAGCATATGACATGGACATGTCATATGTGTATCTCTAGTGTGACATATGCATCTCTAGTACATGTGCAAGAAGTGCCCCATACTGCCCTATGCAGACTCAAGACAGACTCCTCACAGTTTTTCTGGCCTTGGTGTCCTTAGTGCCAGTGCCATCTGCACTCGTTTTCTCAGAACAGTGCCCAGAGGCCATGGCATGTGCAGATATGTGTCCTGGAAGACTTTCCTCAATC
>PVJA010003108.1:58293-98829 GCA_004027025.1 Myocastor coypus
TCATCAGCATTCCCCATGCCAGGCATTGGGCCCTGGGTCCTGGGCCTGTGTCTGCCTGGAAAGCACATGGAAGCTGCAAGCTGTGACCTCGGATCTCCAATGCTCCCCTGGACATCTAAGGTGTGAGTGGGTAGTGTCCAGGGGCTCCCTCAGCAGCTGCTGTGTCCAATCCCAGGTATGCCCAGGAGTTCAGGTCACATCATGTAGTAAGGAGGTGCCTGGCCACCATGACTGGGTGTGACGAGTGGCCAGCTTCCTTTGCCCCCAGGAGTTAGGAGATCTGTGTGTGGGCTGCAGGCTGTGGCACCCCCATCATGATTCTCCATGGGGGCACACCTGCTCCTCAGGTGTCTTATGACACCGGCTCTCAGCCTCCAGTGTCCTCAACCATGAAACTCACCATGCTGACCCCAAAGGGCCTATCTTTGCTTCAGAGAGTTGTAGGCTTGGGGAAAAGACCTACTGGGTACACAGACTGGAAAAAATCCAGGCAAATGGCTCCATGGGGCCTGGAACTTCTTTTCAACTGAAGCAACAGCTGCTTCTTATCTTCCTTACAACTGATAAACATTTCACTTTGCAAACACAACATCAGACCTGACAGTCTGCCCCCTGACACTGAGCAATGGAGCCATTTTCCATCCCCTTGCAGGCAGTGACCCAGATGCCCAGTCTCCCTCTGCCTCCCCCTGTGACTCCTCCTCCCCTGGCCAGGGATGGCAGTATGGAAGACACCAAGACAGAGGATATCGAGGCACAGACCACAGCAATCTCATCAGGGCACGAAGCTCTTCCGGGTATGTGTGTGTGTGTGTGTGTGTGTGTGTGTGTGTGTGAGATGAGTATATGATTTGTGTGGTGTGTGATATTTGTCTGCAGTGCATGATGCAAGTAGTATGTAATGGGTGTGATGTGTAATTATATATATGTGTGTATATATATATATATATATATATATATATATATATATATGATGTGTTATTAGTGTGTGATACATGTGTGGTGCATGTGTATAGTATATGCATACTTGGTGTGTGATGTGTGCATTGCTGTGATGCATGTGTGCAGGTGAGAGTGTATGTGTGAAATGTGAGTGGGTGGTGGTGAGTTCTGAGCAGGGCTAGTGCTGCCCCCTGATCTGGGGAGCAGGAATGGATATGGCCCCCAATTTTCAGGAAGGGCTTCAGGGTCTACAGAGCCATGATGTGTAACAAGGGTCCCGGAAGGCTGCTAATCTCTCTCTGCCAGTGTGACCACTCTTGTGGGGTCAATACATCTGGCTAACTGTAGGCTCTGTGCCCAGCTGAGGCTGAGCTTCCCTAAAGGGCCCAGGAAGTGGGACACCCGAGATCCCCAAGAAATGACATCTAACACGGTGTCAACCTATGTTCTGCCAGGAAGGAGGCTGTAGGGAGCTTTTCATGGGATGGGTGGGTGTCCCAACATACCTGAACTCTACCACAGCAGGACACAGGCCAGGGTCAGGCACGGGGCTAGCTGTGTCTCTGTGGCCTGTTCTATCTATCCTTGGCCATCATAGACTCTTCTTGAGCTCATGCAAACCACACTTAGCTCCAGGCTGCTCAGGCAGACCTGCACAATATACAGTCCTCACGATCCCCCTCATGCCATCTCTAGAAAGATTCCCAGACACTATTGGGCCAAGGAGAGCCTGAGTGTGCACTGTGTGTGTGTCGGGGGGTCATACAGCACTGTCAGGTCTCCTGGGTGTGGTCGCTGGCAGAGGGTGCCCTACAGCTTCATGGGGGCCACCTGCTCAGGAAGAGCAGAGGAAGGGAGGGATGAGCTGTATGTCTGTGAGTGCTTGTGTGTGAACACATGTGAGTGTATCAGGGTGAGAGGAAGAGGTATATGGCGTGGTGGCCAACTTGGTGGAGGGCGTGGGGTTTGTTTCTGTAGGGTTTCACTCTTTTCAACTAAGTGTTGGGAGGAAGAACAGGTGCTGAGGTTTCTTGTTAAAATGTACCCAAAGGCATCTTCTGGAAGGTCTGTGCCACCATGGGCATGGCTTAAGATGGCCCTGGTTCTCGTTCTGGTGGCTGGGTGTGTATTCCCTTCTCTGTCTCCCAGCCCTAGGGTGCTAGGCAGTCACCCTGGGGGACAGCAGACCCCAGGACCATGGGGTCTGATAGTAGCCACCTCTCCTCCCCAGGTAAGACCCTTGTGGGTGACGTGTGGGATGAGAGTACACCAAGCCCAGGACGCAGCCTGGAGAAGGTGAGGCTCCTTCCGGGCCTTGGGTGGCTTTACTCCTCTCACCATCACCCTATGGTGCTCTCAAGTCCTCTGCCTGTCTGCCTTTCGTGTCCTCTGCCTGCCTGCCCTGCTTGTCATCTGCCTGTCTACCTCTCCTGTACTCTGCCTATCACCCTACATTTCTTCTTTGTGATCCAGAGTCCTGCTTAGGACTTGGGCACATGCAGTGCAGCACCAAGGCCATGTGTGCTGGCCACAACCCATGCTCTCCTATTCTTTTTGTCCTTAGGGAGGCCTGAAAGGGCAGAAGGGAGAGCCAGGAGCCCAGGGGCCACCTGGCCCAGTTGGTCCCCAAGGTCCTGCAGGCCCTGTGATGCAGGGCTCCAACACACACCTTGTCCCTGGGGCTCAGGGCCCCCCAGGACACCCTGGTCCTCCAGGAAAGGATGGTGCCCCAGGGAGAGATGGCGAGCCGGTGAGCTCTGTCCCCGTTGTGTGGTCATGCAGGGGGAGGGGGTGGAGCACAGTCACAGTGAGGCCTTGGTGATCAGAGACCCTAGATGTCTACCTGATCAGAGCCACAGCCAGGTGGCCCCCACAGGTTCAGTTTGCATGTAGGGTCAAGGGTCAGGTCACCCCATCATTAACAAATGGCCTCTTCATTCTAGGGTGACCCTGGTGAGGATGGAAGACCTGTAAGTTTGCTTTCTTTTTGCTAACTGATGGGTGGTGTTTGTTTGAGGCCTGAAGCCTTCAATACCGAGGCACAGAACAAACATTATGGCCACACAGGCCCCGGTGTAACCTTGCTCTGCTCAGATGTGGCATTGGGCATCCAGGCTTATTACTAGGAATACCAGGAAGAGGGGAAAGGGCCTGTGTGCTTGCCTAGCCCTAAGAGAGACACACAGCAGAGAAAGAAGGAAGGAAAAGATGAAGAAAAGAGAGAGCAGGGTGGCTGTGGGTGAGTCTGGTCCTGGGTGACTCTAGGCCACGATGCCCCACGGAGTGTGTTGAGCTCATGTACATGTGTCAAGTGCAGAGATGTCCTACCTACAGTGCTGCTTGTGAGGAAATGACAGCAGGGTCTCCCGGCTGCTGTGCTCTATTGGCCCAGGGGAGTGGCATTATCTTCATGAGCTGGTCTTGACCTGGGTCCTCTACCAGGCTCTGTGGCTCCCATCTACCCAGCTCTGAGAAGACTTGGGTTGTGAAGCTCCTGTAGATGGTGCCCCACTCCATACCCAACCTGTCTGTTTTCCAGGGGGACGCTGGGCCACAAGGCTTCCCAGGAATCCCAGGGGATGTGGGCCCCAAGGGAGAGAAGGTGAGTGTTCCTGGGCTGGGCTCCCTCTCCTGGCCAGCTGACCTATGGGAGTCCCATGGATCTCTGTGACGGGCTTCTCCATGTCTCAGGGAGATCCAGGGATTGGACCAAGAGGACCCCCAGGACCCCAAGGACCTCCAGGGCCCCCAGGACCATCCTTCAGACACGATAAGCTGGTGAGTCCCACCTGGCCCTCTGCACATGGAGACCAAGGTCCTCAGGCCTAGGGAGGTGATAGCCTGGGAGGAGTGACTTTGGCCCTGGGGTCTCCTGGCCATGGTGACATCTCGAGTGTCTGCCTCGTGGGCAGTCAGTGGGCAGGGGACAGTGCACTGGGTGGCCTGGTGATGGCCTCTCTGGCTCCCTTAGACCTTCATCGACATGGAGGGGTCTGGCTTCAGCGGTGACCCAGAGACCCTCAGGGTGAGTGGCCAAAGCCTTGTCTCAAGCTGAGGTGAAAGTAGAATGCCTGGGAGGGGTGTGGTTATCCTGTGCAGGCTGTGGCATCACCATCTCTGTCTCTTCAGGGGCCTCGAGGCTTTCCTGGGCCCCCTGGCCCCCCTGGAGTCCCAGGCCTACCTGGTGAGCCTGGCCACTTTGGAGTAAACGGCTCTCATGTTCCTGGACCCCCAGGCCTCCCCGGTGTGCCTGGGAAGGATGGCTCCCCGGGGTTTCCTGGGCCCCAGGTAAGAACGGATATCCTGTTAGGAGTGGGGTGACAACTGGAGGGCCTAGTTCTGGTCTCATCCATTCCTCAGGGTTGGGGTGCCTCCCTTCTGGGCTGCCTCATGGTGCTGAGTTTCTGACCTCACTGTAGTCCCTGTGGGAATGACCCTTGTGGGAGGGGTGGAGAGCTGGGGTCTGCACTGCCCATCTGACCACATACCAACTCAGCATAGTACTGTTGGTGCCCACAGATGTCACCACTGCTTTGGGCCACATAGCTTGGCTCTCACACCTGCGGCCAGGTAGCTCTGAGTCTCATAGATAGTGCCTTCCCTGTTAGTGATGTGCAGGCCCTGGGACCCTTGTCCCTCACTGTGGCACTCCTGGGCCCTGGGCCCATCTTCTTGCCACAGTTCCCAGGCAGGAATGTCTGGGTTAAAGGCTGCATCATGTCTGCTTTACACTTTTCCAGGCGCCTCTGGGAAGCAGAGAGGGTCTTCTACCCTGAGCCTGTGAGCCTGCCACTCCCCTACAGGACCTGCAGACCCTTCTTGTCCTCCCCAACTTGACTGGAAACGTAGAGACAGGGACCAACTCTCAGTGCTGTGGTCTTTCCTGTGTTGGGATGTGCTGTGCACTGGCCTTGGGGCCTTCCTGGGTCCCAGCTATGGAGATATCCTGTGTCTTGTGAGGGTTTCCTGAGTCCCAACTATGGGAACTCCCATAGTTTTCCTCTAGTCCTTAATGTTGATTTCTGCTTTTCCCCTGCAGGGACCCCCTGGCTCCCCAGGAAGAGAGGGTCCTCCAGGAAAAGCAGGCCAGAAAGGCAGCCTTGTAAGTCCCTCCCAGGAGGCCAGATGTGCTGTGTCCTCACCTACCCTGGGCCAAGTGGGAAGGACTCAGCACAGACACCCATTATTGGGTCAGGGGGAAGCTGAGACAGGGACTGCTTGGTCTCCCTGCTTTTTCTGCCAGTTTAATGTTACTGTAATACTGTTCTGTCTTGTAGGGCGACGTGGGAGCCCCTGGACCCAAGGTACAAACCCCTGATATCATCCAGAATCTCCTGCACTGTGAGCTCCATGCTTGGCACCAGGGGTGTGTCAGTGAGCTCCCTGGTGCTGATCACAGCCCTAGCCCTGACCACCCTGCCTAGTGTGGCCAGACAGGTGTTGGTATTAGTCCTAGGCAATCATGTCCTCCCTAAGCCCTGGGCTGCTAATGAGAGGTGATGTGAGGGGTCTGGATCTGGCAAGAGTTTGAAGGAGCCTATGCTCCATGAACCAAGTGCTATACCCATGCTATGGCTCCTGGCCATGGCCTGGTGGCCCCAGACCCTATGCTGAACAGGAAACACTGTGCCTTACATGGTCCACAGTCCCCAGGGACAGGCCCCAGCCTGCTGGCAGATAGGTCCCTTGATCTAGCCAGTGAGCCTTGGGTACAGCACTGGCCCAGCTTCTCCTGGGACTGCTGAGGGTGGGGCTCTATGAAGGACGAGGCTAGATGGGGACCATGGCAGATGGCTTCCCGTGGTTTCAGGTGTCAACATTTCCTACAGAAAATGCTCCAGCCTGGCTTTAGCTGAAGCCTAGGGCCAAGGTGGTGACTTTGCCTCTCCACCCTGCAGGGCAGCAAGGGAGACCCAGGCCCTGTGGGGGCTCCTGGGGAGAGTGGCTTTGTAGGAGCCCCTGGGCCTGCTGGACCCCCAGGACCCCCAGGACCTCCTGGGCCACCTGGACCAGGACTTGCCGCAGGATTTGTGAGTGGCAGCAACTCTGGGACCCAGGAATCCTGGCCTGTATCCCAGCCCCTCCCTGGGTGGTTTCTGGCTGGGCAGCAAGTGACTGTCATCTCCTGGCATGGGCTTCTCTTGTTTCCCATGGGACCCCTGGTCTGAGTCGTGGAGCTAGTCCAGCCGAGGTGCTGCAGGGCTCAATGTGGACTGCGCGTGTGAGTCCACCACCTTTCCACCAGGGCCCCATCCATCACCACCCAGCCTTGTGCACCCTCTGCCCCTGTTTCAGCAAAGGCAGAGGTCAATGTCCTTGTGTCCCTGCAGGATGATATGGAAGGCTCCGGAGCCCCCTTCTGGTCAACAGCCAGAGGCTCTGCAGGGCTACAGGTATCACCCCCAATCTGGGAGGGGAGGACCACTAGGAGCAGTGGCACAGGAGCTGGGAGCAGAGCCATCTGTTCTCATGGAATCCAGCTGGGCTGAGCCTGGTCTATAGGGAGGGACTGTTGAGTGCTCAGGGTCAGTGGGCCTGTGGCACATGACCTGTGGGACAGATCTTCCCCAGGAGCAAGACGTGGAAGTTTCCCTGTGGTTCTGACTATAGCTCTGATTTGGGGAAGTAGCCAAGACTAGGCCTGAGCAGAATGATAACTTAGAACTTTCTTTTATATATTTAAAAACCTTCCTGATAGCCCACAGGTGCTGTTCACTCCAGGAGGTAGGTGTGCACAGGGTACCAGGCCTCAGGAGGCTCTGTGTATGGCATTTGATGGCCAAGTGCCACAGCGAGGCCTGTGAGCAACTGGCCTGGGCTGGCAGATGTTCACACTCTCTGTGATATTGGGAGGGAACAGAGGTGGGCTATTGAAGTGGCTGAAGGGAGGGAACACTGATCCTGGGTGTCCTCTGCCCACAGGGACCACCTGGCCCACCAGGACTTAAGGTCAGTGAGAAGCGCAGCCCATGTGCTGGTTATGGGGTGGGTGAGTCTGGCTGCTCTGCTGTGGGGTGCTACCAGAAGCCAGAGGTCTCCATCAGGAGCAGTAGGGGACCACTGTGGGAACTGTGCAGATACAGTGAAAAGCTTGACAGGAAAACAACCAGCACCCTAGACCTGAGCACTGGGGAAGGGGGTAGCTGGCTGGCACCTCTCCTTTCCAAAGCCTGGTTCCAGGCATCTGTGGAAAACAGGGCTCAGTAAGGAACTTGAAGCCTACTCAAGCCCAGGTTCAAGGTCAGCAGCAGGTCAGCTTTGCCCTGGGGTTCTCTCCTCAGGTCTCCTCTGAGACCTCAGTGGAACTGAGCGCCTGGACAGCAGCCACCTCTCTGGGAGCTGGGTTAGGGTGCATGGGACACCTGGTTTGCTCTGCTTTCCTGTGTGGACGTGGGGATGGACTTTCAGAGGCTGAGCAGCTGAGAGGGGCCTTGGGCCTTCCTGTGTAGGGTGGAGGACTTGGGTAGAGTTGCCATGGGCAAAGGCAAGGTCCAGAGCAGCAGCCATGTGCTGGTGGGGAGGTGGCCCATGTTGGGCCTCCCTCAACTCTGGGCTGAAGAGCAGCCAAAACTCAGGGTGCCTCCTGGGCGACAGGCCCCACTTCCTACATGGAAAAGTGGAAGGGTGCCACACACTCACAGAACTTTTTGTTCATGCAGGGGGATCCTGGCCTGCCTGGGCTTCCTGGAGACAAAGTGAGTCCCTTGCCCCAATCAGGTAAACTGAGTCAGTCCAGGATGGGAGCGACCCTAGAAGGGGTCAGAAGCCTGTCCCTCTGCACTTAGTGGGTGAGGGTGCTGGGCATGGGTGAGAGATGTGGTGGATCTCTATGCAGCCCAGTCTTTCTCCTTCCTTCCTGGCCAACCCTCATCTGCTGCAAGTCTTTGTTATTTTTTTTTTTTTTTGAACCGGGGATTGAACTCAGACCCTTGCACTTGCCAGGCAGCGCTTATTCTACTGAGCTATCTCTCCAGCCCCTTACAAGTCTTTGTTACTTAACTTGTGCTCCTTTTAATGACAATAGCCCCTGCCCCATAGAGTCCCACTAAGTCTTCCCCAGAACCTGGTGTTTTAACACAGGGAGGGGATGAGCCAGACTCTGACTGTAGCATGAGAGAGAGCGAGAGAGCCATGGGTCATCAGATGCTCCTCTAGCTCCACTACCAGCTTTTCCTCACCTTGGAGGTGACAGTGGAGTCACCTTAGAGGGACTGAGCCGGTGGCTGGCAGAAACAGGGCTTTGTCTAGGGGTCTCCGCACCCGTGGCTTTGGGGTGATGTGCAGACCCTCTGCTCATCTATCCAGGGGGACGTTGGAGCAGATGGAGCTCGTGGATTCCCTGGCCTCCCAGGCAGTGAGGGTGCAGCTGGGCCCATGGTGAGTGATCACAGCTGCCATGGGGTGGGCACAAGGCTCCAGGAAGAACTGGGCCAAGAGCTGGAGCCCAAGTCCCCTCACTGTTATCTTAGTCCAGGGAGCCGAGGGTGAGGCATAGCCCTGTGGGCCCCATGGATACAGAGCTCTCAATCCCTGGCAGGCTCCATTTCTGTATATAATGAATAATTGCCTTCTGTCTCTGCAGGGACCCAAAGGAGAGAAAGGGAGCCCAGGAGAGAAAGTAAGTGTCCCTGGGGGTGAGGTGGGCCACAGGATTCCCCATAGCAATAGGGTGGGGCTGAGACACCCTCAAGCTTAGGCAGGGCAAAGTCGTTCTTGGGGCTCCAGGGCCACCTAGCACCATGGCTCTGGGAGCCCCCATGCCAGGCCGGGGTACGAGGGACCTGGCCAGAGCAGCCTCAGAGCAGTTACGCAACTTCCTTTTCCAGGGTGACCCAGGGAAGGACGGCGTGGGGCAACCTGGCCTCCCAGGGCCCCCAGGACCTCCAGGCCCTGTGATCTATGTGTCGGAGCAGGACGTAAGAACACGCGTGGGGCACTGGTGGCCCCACCTGGTCCCTGAGAGTGTGGCCCAGTCCTGCATGGCTGGGGACCCATGGGGACCCATCAGGACCCAGCTCTGAGGCTGTGTGTGTCCTGCCTGCTTCCTGCCCCAGCCCTTGGTTCCTCAGTATGTGTGGCAGCACAGCCCTAGTAGCAAGCAGACAATTCCTGCAAGCAGGAGCTCTGCTGCAGGAACCAAAGCCCTGGGGTTGGGTGTGAGGCTGGGCAGCCAAGCAGTGTGACCAGCAGTTCAGATCTCTGCTGCCCATGTTTGGCCCTGGCGGGGCTGCCCTGGTCAGGGCTGGAGTGGGGCCTGGGTGCCATCCTGGATGCAGTCTCAGTCCTGTCTGTTGTGCAACCTGGACCTGTTACCCACCCTCTCTGTGCTTGGTGTCCTCATTTTTGAGATGAGGACACAGTAGACTCAGAATGGTTTGGGTGAAGGACATGATGGGTCAGAAGCATGCCTGGCCACAGCTGTCATGTCCAGAGGTGGAGGGGACAGAAAAGGTGGCAGGAGGAATGAGGCACTGTGGTGCATGCCTCAAATCTTAGCATTCTGAGAAGCTGAGGCAGGAGGACTCCAAGTTGGGGCTGATCTTGAACTGTTTAGTAACTTACTAAGTCCCTGTCTTAAAAAAAAAAAAAAAAAAGAAGTAGGGATGCACCATACAAAGGGCCTGGGCTCAACCTGCATATCAAAGGTACAGGTGGGAGAAACCCATAGTTCCAGGCACACAGGTAGGACCGTGAGTGGATGGGACCTCCTTGGGAGGGGGTGTGCAGCAGGTGTGAGGTACATTGCACCATCGCTTGAGGTGGACTTGAAGACATTGCCCATAGTCTGGGGACAGGAGTAATGCCCACCCTAGTGTGGGAGCTGAAGTTTCCCCAGAGTGGCTACGCGGTTCACTGTGGGACCTGGTCCAAGCTTGGGAAAGCCACAGAGAGCAGGATCCTGCACCGACTGACCTGCGCCAGTCCTGCAGCAGGAGCCGGGTGATTTTAATGCTATCTCCTTTCTCTCTCTGATTCTTGTTTTTTACTGGTGGGACAGCAAGCACTGGCCAGTATGCCAGGTCCTGAGGTAGGTACAGCTGCAGGGGGCATGCTGGTCGGGACAGCCCCATCCCTGTCCCCAGTGCTGACACTGTCCCTCTACCTCCAGGGCAGGCAAGGCTTCGCGGGCTTCCCTGTGAGTAGGCACTTCCCCATAAGTAGGTAAACCCTTGCCGTATGGCCATGGGGCTCTAGGTAGGGACAGTCAGTTGCATCCTTGGGACACTGCGGTGGTAGTGGGACAAGGGCTTAGACTCTTATTTCAGTAGGACCCTGCAGCCAGCCCAGGACTGGGGAACAAACTTGAGAGGTGGGGTCAGGTGGTCACCAGGCTGAGACATGGGTTGCAGTTTCTCATTCCTGCCTGGTCTCCACCCCAGGGACCAGCTGGACCGAAGGGCGACGAGGGCTCGAAAGGTGCACAGGGCTCCCCAGGATCCAAGGTGAGGGCTGGGGCACTGCCTATTGGTCTCTCAGTGACCAGGGTCCAGTGGACTTATGCTGGCTGTACTCCATTTGAGACCCAAGGGAGGGGCCCTATGTGGCCAGGTGTCCACTCGGAGACAGATGTGCCTCCCACAAGCCCTGGCCACATGTGATCAACTCTGTCTTGTGTCCTTCCCTGGTCCCCAGTGCCCTCTGGGTCTGTGACAGCTACTGCCTTCTTATTCTAGGGTGAGAAGGGGGAGCCAGGTGGCCTCTTCAGCCCTGATGGCAGAGCCCTGGGTCCTGGGCTAAAGGGAGCCAAGGTGAGCTGCGGGTGGCACGGTGGTACCTGGGGGCACAGCCTCTCTTGATTGCTCCCAGGACCTCCTTGCTGTGCTTCTAGGCATGAGCCCCCCATACCTGTTAGCTGAGCTCTCTGTAGGAAAGTGGGGGCTATGGGGACACAGCTCAGCACCCCTCTTCCAGCCTCACTGCAGCTGTGGCTTCTCCTGTGCCCCTGCCCTTCTCTGGTGGGGCACCAGCAGGGGCCTGATACTTGGGACAGGCCCTTCAGTGCTGTGTTGGGAAGCCAGAGCCCAGGATTTGTGGAATGGCCAGAGGTTGGGTCTCCAAGCCTGGAGACAGCTCTCCACCCCTCTTCCCTCAACTTCACATCTGAATTGTGCTGGGGACCCAGTGGGGAAACAAGTGGGTTCACTCAGTGTGGCCAGGTCCTGGGGCTGACCCCAGAGACCCTAGCCCCTAACATGCTCTCATCTCTGCCAAGGGGGAGCCTGGCTTCCGTGGACCCCCGGTAAGTAGGGCATGCTCTGCACTGACCCCTGTACTCTGGGCTGAGCACCCTTGGGTCCTGCCTCACCTAAAGCCCAGGGTGTGGGAGGGACCTTGCCCTCTTCCTCTACCCTGGGAAGTTCCTCAGCTCCCCTTCCTCCTCACAGGGGCCGTATGGTCGGCCTGGGCACAAGGGAGAGATTGGCTTTCCAGGACGGCCGGTAAGTACCAGCCTCGGCTCAGGCTCCACGTCAGGGGCAACAGGCTGGGCCTAGCAGGGAGGAACCAGGGCCACAAGGGGGTGGCTGGGTGGACCAAACCCCTGCTTTCCTAAGCGCAGCTTTTGTACCATGTGGCCAAAGGAGTTCTGAGATGGGAGAGGGGCCAGGTTACACCACTCTAGTCCAGGCACTCTCGCCCTAGAGTCCTCTGGCAAGAGGAGGGAGAGCAGAGATCCCTGAGGGCACATGGGGGTGCAAGCTGTACTGCAGGCTGCAGCAGCCCTGCTAGGATTAAGGGGACCCAGGCCGCTGGCACCCCACTTCCCCCTATGCTCTGCCAGGGCCGCCCCGGAATGAATGGGCTGAAGGGAGAGAAGGGAGAGCCCGGAGACGCCAGCCTTGGATTTGGCATGAGGGTGAGTCCTGCAGGGGTGGACGGGACCCCAGGGACAGGGCAGGCCTGGCTGTAACCTTGGGACCTCACTCATCTGGCTGGCACTGCAGTGGCCAGTGCTGTGAACTCACCATGCTCGGCGCTTACTCACAGGCAGACATGCACATGCACAGGGGTGTACACTTACAGGTGTTCACATACGAGTGAGTACACACTGCAGTCCCGTGTGTCCATGGTACACCGCTACATTTCCACATACTCTCCTGCCCGAGCACACATATTCCCAAAGCCCACGGGCAGAGGAATCCTCATGGCTTCCCCGCAAGGGCCCCCCGGCAGCGTAGATGCTGCCTTCCTCTCACCAGCACCCCTCTCAAGTGGCCACCACTAGGGCCTGGTTGACCACAATTCAGGGTCCTCAATTCTCGCCAGAAGGACACGTGGAGCAGCTGCCTTCAGAAAACATCATCGTTGTCCCTGGGCGTCTGGGACCAACAGGATGCACTCACAGCCCTGGCTTTACTGGCTGCTGTCAGTGGCCTGGGTGGGACCCTGACTGACCAGATCTCTGTTCCCACAGGGTATGCCTGGACCCCCAGGGCCTCCGGGGCCCCCCGGCCCCCCTGGGACACCCATCTATGACAGCAATGTAAGTCACTGAGGAACCACACAGCAATACTAACCTATTCCCCTCAGGAGAGCCACTGCCCTCCTTTGCAGGCTTTGCTTCCCACCAGTGCCCTGGGATGGGCCTGGGGGCCCTGAGAAGACCCACCCTAAGGATGAGGAGGCCTAGGACCAGACATGGCCCTGGGCCTGGGACTGTCTCCAGGTGGACAGGGCACCGTTTTACCAGGCACAGCTCTGGACCCCAATGTCACCCTTTTTCTAGTTCCACAGCTGCTGTGGGAGAGGAGGTCAAGGTCATGGGGTGGTGAGGCACTAACCTCACTTTCAGGGCTCTGCTCCTCAGTGGCCACCTGTGGCCTCTTTTGGCAGGCATTTGTAGAATCAGGCCGTCCTGGAACTCCAGGAGCAAAAGGTGAGGGGTACCTTGGGACAATGGGGTACTGGATGGGGTCAGGGCTCCTGTGAGGACAGATGCCTAAATAGGGATATGGAGAGAGCCCAGCTCCTGACACCTCAGAGTTGCTGTACCCACTGCTCACCCCATCCCAACTGCCCAGCCTCTCCTGCTTGGCCCCCCTGCAACTACCATGACAGGCAGGTCTGCGCCTGCCCCCTATGGCTTCTCCCCACTAGCAGACCTTTCCAGGCACCACACTGCATAGTGTTCTTATTCCTCCAGGGCTTCCGGGGCCTTCTGGACCAAAGGGCGAAAAAGGAGACGTGGGCCAGCCTGGACCACCAGGTGATTACTGCCTCACATGCCCCAGGCCAGGCCATGGTTGGAAGGGACTCCAGGTCCTGACCAGGTCCAGGACACAGCTGCCTGTGGTCACCGTCTCACCCTCCTTGAGCAGAGGAAAGCTTGAGTCCCACAGCACACCTTGCTACTCAGCCTCCAGGCAGGGCAGGACAGGCACCTGTGGGATGTCTGCACCATGTGGGCAGATATACAGCACCTGGCACGTGGGCCCCAAGGATCGTGGCGCAGGCTGCCATGCTAGAGTCCTCCTAGCTTGTTCACAGCACACCAGCCCATGCACCCATAGGCATTGTGCAGAACCCAGAGCCTGAGTCCCGACACAGTCACCTCCAGCCTGACAACAGGCCTGTGCCATGTGTCCTTAGGGACCTGAAGCCCCTGGCTCAGCACTTTCTTAGGGAACTGGAGGCTGCAGCCTCAAGGCAGAGCTCAGAGCCAAGACTCCCACCCCCAGGGGTTTCTGGTGAGGAGAAGGCTCCCCCAAGATCAGGGTTTCCCCAAAGCCTCAGTTTCCCCTAGGTTGCTCTTCCCCAAAGGAGAGGGGCTTTGCTAACCCTTGGTATCAAGTTTCTAAGTCTCCACTTCAGGGTGTCAGGCTGCATGATAAAAGTATATGGGAAGGAATCTTAGAAATCAGAGTTTCAAGAAGGAAAGTTAAAGGGATCACAGGTCAAAGCTGTCTCTTTGCAAAGACTGATGACATTCGTTTGCCTCTCACGACTGAGAGAAGCAGCAGGGAAGACCTCCACAGAGGGTCCCCAGGGACAGTGCAGCCCAAGGCTAGGAACGACCTGCAGCTTCACAGCACTAGGCCCCTGCCCAGAAGGGTCTGCAGATCAAGTGTCAGCGTTGACACGGACTCGCCTGTCATGGGCTAAGGTCACTTTAGAGATAGCAGTGACAAAAAAAAAAAAAAAAAAAAAAAAAAAATTAAAACGAAATAGCAGTGACAAGACACAGAGCTAGAGGTGGAAGTATTAATGAAACAGGAATAAGTAGGACAAAGAATAACAAGGAATAGCCAGGAATAAGCACGGAGCAGCAGGAGGCGAGGCGTGGGGGGCTGTGAGCCCTGCCTTAGCCCCTCCCGCTTGTCCCATCCGGACCTTGCACTCTCACCTGCAGGGCAGTTCCCCTTGGACCTCTTCACTCTGGGAGCTGAACTGAAGGTAGGTGATGTCCCTGGCCTGGGTTTCCCCCAGGGCTGAGCGTGCAGCCACCTCATGAGCCTGTATGTCCACAGGGCGAGAAGGGGGAGCGAGGGGACACTGGACAGAAGGGCGAGAGGGGAGCACCTGGGGCCAGCGGTGGCTTTTTTGGCTCCACTATGCCTGGCCCCCCTGGCCCACCAGGATACCCTGGGATCCCGGTAAGCCTGGCATGGAAGCCTGCCAAGACTGCACTGTGCAGCCTCCACCCCTGCCCCCAACCTCACGTTCTTTGCCTATGTACAGGACATGTGGTGGCCCTATGGGGCTGGCATAGCCTCCTGGGGTGGGCACACAACTCCCTACTGGCATCTCCTGCTGCTATCTGGTGCTGTGGCCCCATCTGTTACTGTTCTCATCCATCACTGTCCCCAGTTCTGAACCTTCTGCCTAAAGACTGGGGACCCAGCTGCTGTCCTGAGGGCCCCAGGGGGCAGGGGGTGATGGGTTTGCTGTCATCCTAGGGTCCCAAGGGAGAGAGCATCCAGGGTCCACCTGGCCCGCCTGGCCCTCAGGGACCTCCTGGCATTGGCTATGAGGGGCGCCAGGGCCCCCCTGGGCCTCCTGGGCCCCCAGGGCCCCCCTCATTTCCTGGCCCGCACAGGCAGAGTAAGTGTGGGCAGGGAGCTGGGGTGGCTGGGCATAGCCTTGTCACCAGGCTGCCCATGTGGCCCATGGCATCTTGGTTTCTCTCCTGTAGCTGTCAGCATTCCGGGTCCCCCAGGCCCTCCTGGTCCCCCAGGACCCCCAGGGACCATGGGCACCTCTTCAGGGGTAAGTGGTCAGGGGGCCAGAGGGAGACTGGGGGTCCAGGGAGAAGGATTACCTGCTGATGCACAGGTTCTGGTGTTGGTGTGCGCGGGGCAGTAGCCTAGGGGCCAGGGTGGGCTGGGACCCAAGAAGGGTCCCCCTATGGCCTCACTCCCCACCCTTCTCGAGGCCCAGGCCCTGCTGCCACCATCCCAGGTGTAGGTGCAGGACCCACACAGCTTGGTCCTACAGGTGAGGGCCTGGGCAACCTATGAGGCCATGCTGGAAAAGGTGCGCGCAGTGCCGGAGGGCTGGCTCATGTACGTGGCTGAGGATGAAGAGCTCTACGTCCGCGTCCGAAATGGGGTTCGCAAAGTCCTGGTGAGTTATTGAGCCCTGGCCCTGCTTCACCACCCCACAAGGGTGAGGCGGGTGTCTGCCATGCTCATCTCACCATCTCTTGCTTCCGGGGCTCATTTCTTAAAAAGTTACCCACTATGTTTTGAGTAGTTTTACTCTCACATGTGTTTTATCTGTGTTATACACCCTCCACTGGGCTTGCAGGTGGCTCCCATGGGCAGAGTACAGATAAAGGTCAACACACCTGTGTCTAGACACGGCCTTCCTGCAGGACGGGCCCAGGATCAGCACTTTCCTGTGGGCTCCAGGCAGGTGTAGGCTGGGCTTGGTGGTTTCACAGTGGTACATTATAGACACACACAAGCTCCTGGATGCCTTAAGATGCAGAATGCTGCTCATCCCCCATTCTGTGGGCAGCCAGGCCTGTAGGCCGGGCTACTCCCACCCAGTCTGTGTCCGGAGGGAAGGCTAACCTTGCTCCTGCCTTCTCAGAACCAGGGACCCTGTTCTGATCGGCCAGGAGAGATTCTCCTTGGTGTGACCCGCATAAGATCTGACACAGCCAGCCCTGTGCCTCAATAGCCCATTTTGTCTGCGGGGCCTCTGTCCACACTGAGGGGTAGAGTTGGTATGAACCTAAGTGGGCAGCAAGCAACCCCAGTCATGGCCCTGCCGATATCACCCCTGTGGTGCCCACCATGCACCTGGCACTGGTGCTGAGTGCAGCATAGCCACGACTTCCTAGTCCTGTCAGAGTGCCACGTGGGGGCCAGGTCTGTGGCTGCCCTCACACCAGCTGGAGTAACACTGCTGCTTCCTTCCAGCTGGAGGCGCGGATACCACTCCCTCGTGAGACGGTAAGGAAGGAACATACTGAGGCTGGGGGACAGGGCGGGAGGCCCACACTACCTGTTTCCCAAACACTTGGTGCTAGAAGTGTGTGTGATTCCAGTGCTGTCCACTAGGGAAAGCAGTCAGGCTGAGAGGGTCTGCAGTGGACATCCATATGCTGCACCTTCTTTACTCCAGTATGTTCAGCGGCAGGGTGCAAAGGGGTTGGGAGTGAGCACGGTGGGATGGGTTCAAGGTGGACAGCAGAGTCCATGCTGTGGGGTTGAGGACACTGGACAGACAGCCTTTGGGGACCAGGGCTGGGCAGTAGGGGGTGGCATGGGCCCAGGATGATGTAGTTGGCAAGCACTTTGGTCTGATGTGATGGCCTAGCTGGTCACATAGAGAGTGAGACTCCAACTCTAGCATGGGGGCAGCTGGGGTGTCTTAGTTACTCTTCCCTCACTGCTGGGACAAATACCCGACATCCAAAATGAAGGAGGGAAAGGTTTATTTAGCTCATGGTTACTGGAGGTTTCAGCCCATACTTGGCCAGCTCCAAGGCAGACCGGCACATGGCAGAGAGCAGCAGTTCATGGTGGGGGAACAATTGCAACAGAGGCAACTGACCAACCAGGGTAACAGAGAGCAACAGAGTCTGTTTCTGTCTCTCTTATAATATATTCTGGCTATCGCCCCAGGCTGGGTAAGGTACACACACCCCTAATCTCAACAATACTAAAACCCATAATTCCAGCAATACTAAGACACATAATCTCAGTGGATCATGAGTTAGTCTCAAACTCTAGAAGTCCCCACCCCATCAGTGCATAAGGCTTTGTGGGGACAACTAGACACAAACCACAACATGGGGCTACCCCTTGGTGGGACTGCATGCTGTGTGCACTCTCAGAACAACCCCACTCACTATGGGAAGCTCAGGCCTGCTGCCCCAGGGCAGATCAGAGGTGGGGGGAGGGACAGAGCAGCAGCTGGGTTGTGGATGCATGTTCTGTCAATGACACTGTGCTCTACGATAGGACAATGAGGTGGCCGCTCTGCAGCCTCCACTGGTGCAGCTGCATGGTGGTGGCCCGTACCCATGGCGGGAGCACTCCTATTCCACTGCACGGCCCTGGCGGGCAGATGACATCCTAGCCAGCCCCCCACGTCTGCCAGACTCCCAGCCCTACCCTGGAGCCCCACACCACCACAGAGCCTATGTGCATCACCGGCCCACCAGCCCAACAGCCTTAGCACCCCACTCCCACCATGACTTCCAGCCTGTGGTGAGTACTCTACGGTGGGCACAGCCCTTGGTCCTCGGCTGTGCTCAGCTCAAGGCCCTGATGGGTCAGGGTTGTCCCTGGTGGGCGTCATCTGGGCCTGGATGGCCCTCTAGTGGCCAAGTGGCTATCTGCAAATTCAGACACCTTGGAGAGACAGAGGAGACAGCCATAGCCAGAAGCCTTGAGGCTGTCCTGCTGGTGAGGCCAGCCCAACTGGAGGCATGTGCCGTGCTGTGCTGCACACAGAGAACCAGCTGGCCCCACCATGCTCCATGCTGGACACCGAGGCCACGTGCGGGTTGCTTCCTGGGCTTATAGTAGCCAGACTGCATTTGCCACCTCAGAGATATGCCTAGGGCTTTCAGCACCTGTGACGTGGTTGAGGGCTATGGTATGTATTCTCTCCCTGTAGCTCCACCTGGTGGCACTCAACAGCCCACTGCCAGGTGGCATGCGTGGCATCCGTGGGGCAGACTTCCAGTGCTTCCAGCAGGCGAGAGCAGTGGGGCTGAGCGGCACCTTCCGTGCCTTCCTGTCCTCGAGGCTGCAGGACCTCTACAGCATTGTGCGGCGTGCAGACCGAGGGGCTGTGCCCATTGTCAACCTCAAGGTGGGTGGTCCAGCTCAGCCTACAGCATAGTGCTGGAGGTATCCCTTAGACATGTTGGAGTTTGGGCTCGGGTGGAAGATCCAGGCAGGGCTTTGATCAGGGCTTGGAGTTCATAAGATTCTGCTGCTGTCCCCTCCTGGAGCTGAGCTGGGAAAGTACCACACCTATGGGCAGCCATGTCCTGGAGACTGGGCAGAGCCTCATGCTAGAAGTCACTGCTCTCCCAGGACATCCTGTAAAATCCCCATGCAGGCCAGACTCATGCCTCTTGCAGTGCCCTGTGGGGTCCTAGTACCTGGCCATGGATGTTTCCGGTGGCTCTTGCACTCCAATCATGTATAGCAGGGCCAGGACTCCATGGGGCATCAACCTACACAGGTGGCAGGCCCTCCCACATGCAGGGAGGGGTCCGGAAACATCCCTTGGGCCATTGGGCCTGGGGCACATGTGACTTTATCCCATGGCTCTTTTTCACCATTTGGGAAGGGGGTTCCCCTTAGGGTCATTTTGTTTTGCTTTGATGTTTTATTTGGTACAGGGTCTTGCTATGCAGCTCAGACTCATAGTAATCCTGCTGTCCCAGCCTCACCAGCACTGGAATTATATGTATGCACCACCATGCCCAACTTTGGTGGTCAGCACTGAGTGCCCAGGGCAGGGCCAAGATGGCGTGTGTTACTGTGGATCAAACCCATGTCCTTGTGCTTGCCTGGCAGGTGCTTAGATCACTGAGCTCTGTCTCTGGCCCTTTGACTTTTTTTTAGACTAGGTTTCACTATGCAGATCAGACTGGGCTGGAACTCATTATGTAGCAAGGCTGACCTGGAAATCACAGCCATCCTCTTGCCCCAGCCCCTGGATTATACGGTACACCACTACCATAGATCCACTGTCTCACAGAACTAACGATGGCACACACAGACCTGGGTTCAAGGTGGGGTTTGTGCCAGTGTAGAGGAGTACCTCGCCTCATAACAGTACTGAGTGCCTGGGTCAGGTTCTGGGGCTCACTGGATGACGTAAGCCCTATCTTCCTTTTGCAGGATGAGGTGCTATCTCCCAGCTGGGAAGCTCTGTTCTCAGGTTCCCGGGGCCAGCTGAAGCCTGGGGCCCGCATCTTCTCCTTTGATGGCAGAGATGTCTTGAGGCACCCGGCCTGGTAGGTCCCCCAGGGAGGGCCCCACAGAGGGAAGGCCTGGCTTTCCACCTCTGTCTCTGGACTGACCTAACTGTCCATGCTGGGACCCAAAACTATAAAATCCAGGAGCGGTGTGAACAGCATGGCTATGGCTCTAGGCACCACTGCATCTCCTGCCCATGTGGTCAGGCAGGCTCCCCCTCACCATCTGTGAGGATTTTCCCAGCCCAGGAACCTCATGAGACCCTGAGCCTATGGAGCATTCCCCAAGTCTGTGGAGTATTTCCCCAGAGTCCTTGGCCAGAATCCCAGTGCCCTTGTGGCACAAGAGTGGCCAGGCCACCCTCAGAACAGTACCACATGGTATCTTCCCCTGCTGGTGCAATGACATCCTTGCCCCCAACCCTCTGCTATTGAAAAATATCACCTGCTTTTATTGAAAGAAATACACAGAATACATCCTGGCTCCACATGACAGCTATGGGTAGGTGGGGCTTGTTCCTGGTACATAGCACCTAATCACAGCCCCAGGGCTAGCCATGGCCCCTGAGGTCTGGGGAGGCTGACAGCATGCTGTCTTGCAGGCCTCAGAAGAGCGTGTGGCACGGCTCTGACCCTAGTGGACGTCGGCTGACTGAGAGCTACTGTGAGACATGGCGGACAGAGGCAGCGGCAGCCACAGGCCAGGCCTCCTCGCTGCTGGCTGGCAGGCTGCTGGAGCAGAATGCTGCGAGTTGCCACAACAACTACATCGTCCTCTGCATTGAGAATAGTTTCATGATGCCCTCCAAGTAGGGTCCTGTGGCTAGATGGAGGCAGTCTGAGGACAGGCACAGTCAGGGAGCAGCCGGCCAGCCTAGGGCCTGGCAGGATACTTTCCTGTGTCATTCACATTTCATATAATCCTTGAGAGATAAAAAGAAGCCAAAGAGTGTTTTTTAAAAGTTTAGAGCAGCTCAATGCCTGAATATCCCCACTATGTTGGCTAGCTGTGACATGTTGCTGGCCTCTGTGCCTGGGGCCACATAGGACCACAGCTAGACTTCAGCAAAAGGCTGTCCCAGGATGTAGTTGAGACTTGCATGCACCCTGGCTTGCAGGCTTATGGGCCTACCAGTGTGGGAAGGGCCTGGTACCCTGGCAGGTGTGCCATTTTCTGCCTGGTTCCTCTCTGCCCACAGAGATACCAGCAACAGAGGTGCTGGAGGCTGGGCCCAGTAATCATGGAGTCCCCAGCCTGCCTTGCCACCTGCTGGCTGTGCTAGGTACACATTTGTCCACAGGGAGACAGTGGCCACACACTAGGCTAGGGCAGATGCCCCACCCCTAGCCTTAACAGCTGCACTGACCTAGTTACACCATGGGAGCAGGGTCCAGCTCTGCCCACCGTCCTCTCAGGCCGTACCCAGGGACAGGGTGAGATATGCTGTGGTTTGTTCACTGCTTCTTTCTAGCCTGCCTGGACATCAGTGCCTTCTCAGGCCTCTCCTCAGGCTTGTATCTCAGGTGACCCCAAAACCAGACCAGAGCAGTGTGACCCTGCTGCCCAAGTAGGAGAGGTCTGTGGGTTAGGAGACAGGCCATGGCAGTGTCTTATTCCCAACCCCTTGGCCTGCAAGCTCCAAAATCCATGTGCTCATCCACTCCTGGCTGCCCATGGTCGCCATACCAGTGTGCTTCAGCCTCAGGATGTGTCATCTGTGGCCTGAGGACTGGGTGAAATTTGTGGAGCTGGTTTTGTAACTATGTGGTATAGAATGTTTCAAAAGGATGCAAATAAAAACTTTTTACATGGATACAGCTTATAAGCAGCCTTCCTGGTTACCAAAGAGCAAAATCATCAGCCACAAGCCCTTGGGAATCCTTTGTCCCTAGATTTCCTAGTGGGCAATGTGAGGGAGCACAGGTGGATGTGGATGGGTATGAGTGTGCAGCATATGCTCATGCGGGTATGTGGGGTACACACAAGTACCCATGCATGTGTGTGGAGATGCATAAAAAGGGCATGTGCTAGAGATGGGCAGACACACATGTGCAGAGCACAGCTGTGTGCTGATGTGTGATACTGAGGTGCAGGTTCTCAGCATTTGCCCTTCTTGAATCTTCCTGTTGGCTGCGTGTCCTCACCTGGGTCCGAGCCAGCGCCACTGCTCCCTGCACAGGAGCTACATGTTGGTTGGCAGAGCGTACCAACTGCCTTGGTGGTGGCAGAGCACTCAGGACAGCAAGGCTGCTGACAGAAAGTTTCATTAGAATGCAAGGGACTCCCTGGCACAGGCAGCAGCAGTGCCCGTCACAATGGGCAGCCACAAGGCTATGTCATGGGCTAATGTGGCAATCACTGGCCAGGCTAGGAGAGGGACAGAGTTGCCCCTTCCCAGCAGGACTGCAGGTGGCTGTAGTGGGGTCCACTCCTATGCAGCTGTCATCAGCTGTGATGCAGGCCTTTCTCATGTAGCCTCAATGGAGACCCAAGATGTCTGCTCCCCATACGGACCTTGCAGTCCTATGCCAGCCACGAGCTCTGGTCATGCTCTGTGCTGAGTTGGCTCTGAGCAGGTGACTCTCTCCTGGGGCCAGAAGGACTTGGGTTCATGTTCCTGGCCCAACCAACTGTAGCCTATGCTGACCAGGCCAAGTGGCTAGAATCAGAGCCCACCCAACACACAAGTTCTTGATGTTTAATTATTGTGTCTGGAGAAAAGCATTCAACACAGAGAAGAACGCACAGGGCTGGCTGCTGCCCCAGGAAGAAGCCCACCCAACAGCCCTATGCTTCAAGCAAGCCCAGCTCAAAGGCTGTGCTGTTGGTCCCCATAGGTGGCAAGCTCCTCTTCCACACAGGGCAGGAACCGGAGCTACACTGAGAGGCCCAGGCCAGCAAGGCTGGAGCTTCCTTCCCATCAGTCCCAGGCAGCTTCTCATGTACCATAAAGAAGCTAGACACTGATTCACAGGAGTACCATTCACATATGCAAGCACCTATGACAAGGGACAGCTCCCACCCGCTCTGGAGGCCCAGGACCCTGAGGACAGATAAGAATTCAGTTTAGCCAGGCGCTAGGAAAGGTGCCCCCACACACAAGCTCAGGACCTAGTGGGGACAGTGATCCTACTTCACTAGTCCCTGGAAACAGACTGGCCCCACCCTCCCTGAGGGTGAAGGCACAGGCCTGATGGACATGGAAGATTCTGCTGCTTTCAGCAAACAAAGGCAGCCTAGGCCCACTGTACAATGTGGGGTCCACTGGCCAGGTGGTTGCCCCAAGCACTCCCAGCAGACCCCAGCCACTGTTAAGAGTGATGCAGGGACTCGACAGCTGCCAGAAGCAAAGGCCCTTAGGCAAGCACAGGTGAGCCCTGGACCACAGAGGGTCAGGTGTCACTGTTTGCATCCTCAGCATTGGGGTGCTAATGATCTGGTAGGACACTGGCCCATAGTTGCCAGTTGGGGTTAGGTAAGGACAGCAAACGTAGGTGCTACCTCTTCTTGGGAATCATTCCACCTGCTGGGCTGAGTCAGAAGAAGCTGGGGGGTCAGGCCTTGGCCCCAGTCCCTGTAGGCCCTTCACAGTCCTCCATGCTGTCCTCAGGAGGCAGTGGCAGAGCTGAAGGCTGCAGGCCATGCAGGTTCCCGTCCTGCATGCTCAGCACTGGAACAACCTTCTCCTCTGAAGGGCTCTGCAATTCCTGGATCACAGGCAGTGGTTGGTGGTGGCTCTGCCGGAAGTGACACAGGATATCCAGCAGTGCCCCCAGGAAGTACACTATGGATAGCACCAGGAAGTACATGAAGTAGACTTGGAACTGGAAGAGAGAGGTACAGGTGAGCAAGGCCAGAGCAGAAGGGGGTTGCCTAGGGACAAGACAGAGGGAGGGGGCAGGGGCTCAGGCTGCCCCCACATGACCCCTTGGTCCAGTATGCTACCCACTTATCTCACCCCAAACCCACTAAACACTGCATCATCACAGAGCCCAGGAGCAAGTCCCACAGCAGCTGCCCATCCTCCACCTTCCACCCCTGGGAGAGCACTGATCAACTCTTGCCTTCCAGAGATTGCAGGACGCCAGCACGTGTCCTGACCTGGATGGCCCCAGCTCCATCTCAATGGGGCTGTATTCCTTAGAAAACCTCTCCCAGGATGCCAGAACTTTCTGGTCTGAGTTTAGCAGAGGGCACAGGTAGCTAGCAAGAAGCCTAGGCAGAAGTTGCACAATACCAACTGGGGACAGCCAGCCCAGCTGGGGATGCCCCTCCTTTTCCCAGGGTGCCCAGGGTAGGAAGGGCTGGGTTATCCTTGGACACAGGGATTATGCCACAGAGCCAAGGAGGCAGAGTGGCCTTGGTGCCAGGACCTTGTAAGCCCAAAGCTTCTTGTAGGACCTTCCAGAAAGCTTATTCTAGAGCCATTTCCAGAACTTCATTCCCATATGGGTCAGGCTGGTGGGGCTCTGTGCTCTTTCCCAGCATAGGCCAAACCCCAGAGCACTGAAGGACAGAGTGCACATGAGGCCTCAGGACCCCAGGAACACATCAGCTCCACAGGGATTTTCTTTTTGAAGCTAAAGAAGCCAGCAGCCTAGAGATGCTGACAGACAGGAGTGCCCAACCCAGCACACTGGCCAGAGGATCAGGATAGGTGGTCCTCAGACAAGTAGCATTGGCTCCAGCCAAGCCCACCCCATGCAATGGACTGGCAGAAGACCCTGGTATCCTCACCTGGTGTGGTAGGAAGCCACTTTCCTCCCATGGGGTGGTAACAACCCCACCTCCACACACTAACTCGGCAGAAACCTCAAGGGGTGGCTGGGATTGCTCGCCCTCACATGGTGTCAGGGAGGCTAGAGGTCTGGACTTTGGGTCCATCTAGCAATAAGGACAGTATCTTAACCTGACAGCATCCTGGAGCCAATAACAGCTGGAGGGAGGGAAGGGAAAGGAGGCAGGTGAGGGAAGTGGAATTGCTACCTCTCCCAGCTACATGTCACCTGGATGAGGGGACCTGCCTTCCACACGCCCAGCTGTAATGAGGTATAACCTTCCCACCTCAAGGATGCAGAAAGGTCAGGAAATGGCTCAAGTGTTATCTACAGTCTCACTGAAAGTTTCCTAACCCAAAGCAGAAATGACAGCTGTTCTCACTAATGAGTAGGCTCAAAGCAGCCACCACAAGATGCAGTAGCAAGCATGTGGGGAAGAAGTAGAAACACACACACTCTCCACAGAGGCTAGACAGGAGGGACAACAGAGAAGTCAAGATGCACACAGATGAAGAAAAAAAGACATCCGCAGGCCTAAAATGATGGCACAGAGCAGTGCAAAGAGAAAAGAAAGGGTACAAGAAAGGGCTGCTAAACGAAGGAGACAAACGAGGGCAGAGTTCCTCCTCTTGGGTTTTCTAAATTATGTCTGATAAGTAAAGCAAAATTATATAGCTCTTGAGGCAAGGCGGGGAAATACTGAGACGAATACACTATAAGAATATGTGTGACATAAGAAAAGGCAGTCTTTACGCTTCTCACATTATGTCTTGCAGAGGTAGCTGTCAAAATGTCACACTGAGAAATACGAGATAAGCCCAAGCAAAATCCTACACAATACGCAAGTCGCCCACCAGAAAAGTGGAAAAAGAAAACAGACTGAAAGCAGACCAAACAAACAAACAAACAAACAAAAATGAAACCTAAGACCAAGCCCCAGCCCTAAGTCTATAAAATGGTCCAAACGTGCCAAGTTAAGGCAGATGTTGGCAGAATGGGTGAAGAGCAGGAATCTGCTATAAGAAACTCCCTTGAATACCTACAGATAGCAGGCTGCACCAGGAGGGTAGGGGCAAAGAGACACCAGGGAAGGCAGGTGGCAGAGGGGGATGAGGACAGAGATGAACATGGTAAAGGCGCGGGTCAGTCCAGCAAGATGAGCACACACCCAATCAAACACGCATGCAGCACATAGGAGACTAGAGTCACGAGGCTGTACCAACTAGCACCTGTGAGGTCCCAAAGTATCAATACAGCACAAAGGCCACATTGCCTGCCCAGTACCACCTGGGCTCCAGAACAAAGGCCTCCTCCAGGACAGCAGAGGGTGCTGCTGGGGAGTCAGGCCCCCCAGTCACCACCCCTTCCAGGTGTCTGGCAATGTTTAGCTGGCTCAGAGACCTTGCCTTTGCAGGACACCAGGAGAAAAGGTGCAAGTGTCCTTACATGGCTCAGTGGTCAAGAGTTTCTAAGTTCTCAGATATACTGTAAGACTTGCCTGAGGTGGGTTAAGCCACTGGCCAACTCACTGAGGCAAAGCTTTGGGGCTCTGCTTTGCTTCCTCCCTACAGAAACACACTCCTATCCCCCAGGCAGGGCTCAAGATCACCAGGTCCTGACCATAGGAAGAGATGACAGGGAAGGGCTTGACAACATAGGCAAGGACAGGGCCACACTGCCAAGGGAGGCCCACACTTGTGAAGTAGCACCCCAGACCTCCCTGGAGGCCTGGGGTCTCACTAGAGATAAAACAAACCAGCCTGAGCAGTGAGCAGCTCAAATGGCCACTTGGGCAGGCAGAGGCTCTGCCATCCTCCATAGACCCAGGTCCCTGGAGAAGTGCGCACCAGGAGAACCAATCGGCCTTCCTAAGGTCCCACTCCAACATGGCCCCACCAGCCTGCAGATGTTGTCTGGGCCCCTGAAGGTCTCCAAGTGGACACCAGAAGGCTCTGCCAGGATTTCAGGATGCTTCCCTCCAAAAGAGACAAGTCTGAGCTGGGCTCACCTGCGAGTGGACATCAAGGAACAGACCCCGCTTGTCAGAGATGACCAATGTGATGGAAGTCTTGAGGACAGTGGCCAGGAATGTGTTGATCCCAAAGACCAGTGCACATAGCTCTTTAGATAGTGAAGATGCAATCCGGAAGCTGGGAAGATCAAGCGGTGATCAGGCTTGCTGGGCTGGTGACAGGTACCAGACCTGATGGACTCCAGTGGCACAACAACCTGGTAGGGACCTGCTGGGCACAGGCAGCCTCACCCCACTCCCAGGATGCAAAGCCCCATCCCAGACTCTATGGCTGCTCAGGCAGGCCCCCGCCCAGACACACAGCTCCACTCCTACTCCACCCACAGGCCCCCAGCTGCTCTCAGTCCCTCCCCTCCATGCAGCAGTTCACAGATGCAGTGCAGGGGCAGAGCCAAGAGCACAGGACTCCCCACATCAGCACCTGTCCTGAATCTGGCCTCCCTCTAGCAGAATGGGTGCTATGAATGAGAAAGATCCCTGGAGAGCCTACTACAGAATGCTCTGGAAATTCTCATCCCAGAAGCAGGTGCACAGGGCTGGAGATACAGCTTGGCAGCATAAGTGCCTGCCTGGCAAGCACAAGGTCCTGAGTTTGATCTCTGGTACCACCAAAAAACAAAAGCGGGTGCACAGGAAAGGGTGGGATGAAGATCAGACATGGCTAAATACTCAGTGCATGAGAAGAGTGCACAAGGAGTAAGGACAGGGATTCATCACAGGAAAGGCAAAGGCACACAGGGGCCAGCACCACAGAGGTAGTCCCTGACACTGAGTTAGGTCCAGGCTTCCCACATCAGAGACAGACTGGATAGACATGCAGGAAAGAGACATACAGGAAATGGACAGTCCAGCAAGGCACAGGGGCTGGACCACACCTGGGGAGGGGCTGATTCCAGAGGTCAGGGGCAGGAGGCTGAATGAGAGGAGGTGGACAAAGTCCTCTAGGAAGGAAGGGAGTGGGAACCTGGGAAGGTTCACACTGTATGGGTGAGCCGGTGTGCATACATGGCAGGTGTGTACATAATACGTGGCTCTACATGGTGTCCGTGGTGTGTGCAGGTGCTTATATCAGGGTATGTGCACATGTATTTGTACATGTGTATGAATAAGGACGTGAACATGTAAGTACATAGTATATGTGTGCATGTGTATGGTGTCTGTGTCATGGCTGCATGTGTGTACTATGATATGTGTGTGTGAACATATAGTGTATGAGTACTTTATATACATGGTATCTGTGTGGTACAGGTACATGCGTATGTACTATGCAGTGTATATGTATGAGTGGAACGTGCATGTATACATGTACCATGATATATGCATGTGTGATAAGTGGTAAACATGAGTCACACACTGAGACCCAGGCATGTGCTAGGAACAGAGGCAAGGACAACCTCCTATGGAGCCCACTCACATCATGCTTCCCACAGTCCCTTCTGGAAGTGCCTCCCACCTTCCCACTCACGTGGCAATGGGCACGAGAAACTGATAGGCTCCACGGAAGACCACAAAGGCGGCATAGCAAAGCCAGATGTTTTTGGTGGTGTACAGGAGGAAGACCAGCCCAGCTTGAGTAGCAGTCACAGCTGCGATGACCAGCTTCGACCAGAGGGCCCAACGGATCTTCAGGAAGCCCGCAGCGAAAGATGTGATGGCACCTGGGAACAAGGTGCATCAGGGTGGCTTGGCCGGGAGGCTGCAGCAGGGTGGGGCAGCCCAGGCCAGGACCCAGGGCATGGGAGGGGTCAAGCTGGGCGCAGACACGGGGCTGCACCATACCCAACAGTGTGGAGGCAGCATCAGCTGCACCGTTGTAGACATGGGAGCTGTCAGTAGGGGGGTGCACCACATTCCACAGGATGTGCACATAGTAGACAATCAGGTAGTAGCCAGCTGAGTTGAAGATCCACCAGAGGCACCAGAGGCGCAGCTGTGGCAGCTGCAGATCGGCCCCCAGCTCACGCAGCATGCGCACCAGGAAGGACTCCCTGCAGGTGTGCAGCACACGCCCCAGTTTCCCATGGGGTTCTGGCCTATCCACACTGGGGTGCATCTGGTCCAGCTCACAGGGCAAGGCTCCCTGCACAGCCACACTGCGGTTGAAGAAGAGGCTGTGTTTGGGGCGCTTCAAGAAGAGGGCAAGGCCCAGGCTAAAGATGAGGAAGCCCAGGCAAATGTAGTTGAGCACAGAGAAGGATACATGGCCCACTGTGACCAGCAGCTGTCCCAGCACTGAGCTGGTGAAGACTCCCAGCAGTATTGCAGCCCGGGAGTAGCTGGCCATGCGCTGGTAGCGGGCAGGGCACACCAGTGAGAAGATGTAGGAGGAATAGGCAATGCGGGCAGCCATGGTGACGCTGTAGAAGGCCTCCATTAGCTGCATGTGCAGCACTGAGCTGCCAAAGAGCAGCAGCAGCCATACACACACATAGCTCAGGCCCTGTAGCAGCAGCACTGGCTTGTAACGTAGGTAGTCAGTGATCAAGAAGATGGGCACTAGCACCGCCAGGTAAGAGTAGGTCAGCACCGGCATGATCTCATTGGTTACCTGTAGATGAGGGAGTCCAGCCTTAGCAACACTGACTACTCTGAGTGCCCATATCCAGTCTTAGAGGCTGCCCTGTCCCAGTGTCCACAGTCTCAAATGACCACTCCACAATCCTCCTGCCTCTCTGCTCTACCATGCAGGTCCTGTGACCTCCCTTACTCCCTGATGCCATCATCAATCCACCCAGGATGTGAGGGGACCTGGCAGTGACCTCACATAGTCAAGAGGAAGAAGCGGTTGCCCACATGCCCACAGAAAGCTGGCAATTACACAGGAAAAAAAACAAAAACAAAAACAAAAAAACTGCTTTTGCAGTTTAGATCATGTTAATGTAGGCCCTCTTATTTGTAATGCAACAGATTTGGCTTGACTGCGTCCTGATCTGACAATGTGGGGAACAGGGACGTGGCACAAGCCATTTCTGTCCTTTAGGGAAAAAGAAGCATCAAGCCAAGGGAAAAGGAAGGGAGAAAGAGCGTTCAGGACAGGTCATTCTCTCAGATGAGGGAGATCAAGAGCAAAGGAGGGAAGGGCAGTAAGAAAGGCTAGAAAGCCTCAGTTCTGCAGCCTCACAAAGTCCCCAGGGCCATCTTTTGGGCAGTTTCTGTCCCAGGGATCAGGTAGTGGCTAAGGCCTTGCCACCAATTATGCTTCTTGCTGGGGGAGAATGGGTAGAAAGAGGCCATTATCTTGCCCCACTCCACCTGTTATGGTTTGTGTCTAGTTGTCCCCCCAAAGACTCATGCAGTCATGGGGCAGGGACTTCTAAAGACTGAGATTAACTCATGATCCACTAAGATTATGGGTGACCCAAGGATGAGATTATGGATCTGAGTATTTTGGGGATTATGGATGTGGCCTGAGGTGGATAGCCTAAGGCAGAGAACCTGAATGTAATATAAGACAGACAGAGAAACAGACACTCTCTGTTACTATTGTTGGCCTGTTATGATTATTGCTGTTCTGCCACCATGAACTGGATACTCTCTGCCCTGTGCCACTCAGTCTTGGAGCCAGCCGTGTAGGGACTGAAACCTCTAGTAACTGTAAGCTGAATAAACTTTTCCTTCCTTTATTTTGGGAATCCGGTATTTTTCCTAGCAACGAGAAAAGAGTAACTGAGACACTACCCTACATGGCAGAACTAGGGGGCGGTGTCCGTGGGAACGAACTGAACACCACAGTCTTGGCTAGGGCATTGGCTGCTGGGCTCCCTGGACTACTCCTCTTTGCCTTTCCAGACACAGAGGCAGGCACAGGGCAGAGATCAGAAAGCACTGCCCCAACCTCTACCCAGGAAGGTCCAGCCTAAGGAACTCTATAGAGGTCCATCCCCACGAGAAGCCCAGGTGCCCAGCCCTGCCTCTCCTGGAGGTCAGACAAGGGGGTCACCCTGTGCCTACAGCCTCTTTCCAGGCTGAGGTGGGGTTCAGTGAGTGACTTTCCCACTCACTGCCAGGTACAGGACAGAAGCTGACAGGCCTTACTGAGCTCCTGAAGGTGTGGTTCAGGGGCTACCTAGTCTTAGGCATTAATCTTGACTTGACCAACAACAACCCCACATCCCTGCCAGGGGAACCTACAGTGCCACTTCATTGCTCAAAAGAGACCAGGCCTAAATCCCAAGGTCCTATACAGGGGCATATGCTTGGTCATCTCCCCTTCCCGAGGCTAAAGGTGTGTTGCTGGCATCCCTATGGCCAGCTGAAGGACACTATATTAGGCTTGGCAGCCTGAGGACCAGCAGGTGAAGTGCCCACAGGCCTCAGGGAGACTGTCAGAAGACCCTACATATGGCAGCAGGTCTTACCTGCCTGGGCACTCCTCCTGAACCTACATCCCAAAGAGCAGCCCAGAAGGTGGAACCCAAAGATTCTGGGGTCCCCAGTCTCTGCTCTATTTATATAGGGGACATCCCAGCACATTTTCAGAGCTAGCCAGACCCCAGAATGCTGAGTGACCTAGCAGGGCCCAGCTCTAGGGGGCTGCGTTTTTGTTGATGGTGAAATCCTGAGAATACCAAAGAACTAACTGCCTGGCCAGACTCTGTGAGGCAGGATGTAGAAAGGAGCAGCTCAGTCATGCAAGCCCAGCAGCAGCTCAGGGACCACGGTGACAGCACCACCAGCTCACATGCAGATCAGGTCTAAGAGCTGACAAAGCAAAAGACCATGTGAGACAGGGTCAGGCCACACCCTGCCTGGGTTTATGGACACCTGTCCCACCAATTTGCTCTCCAAGCTGAGGCTGGGCAGAGGCTAGCCCCCTCTGGGTTTTGCTCTAAGCTCCTGCTGCAGAGCTCTGCCTATCAAATGTAGGGCTAGTGGACCACAGAGCACCCTGCACTATCCATCCTGCAGCCTGCTCTACTGCCCCCAAACTTGGCCAGTGGACAAGCAAAGGACCTGCCTTAGGCTGTGACCTGGGCCCCCAGGAAAGCTGCTGGGGGAAGGCCACTCACAAAGGTCCCATGGGTACAGGTATCACAGAAGCCAGTGCCGACACAGTATGCACTGCTAGTGGCTGGATCCAGTACTACCAGGGTGTCCCTCAGCCCTTGAGTAGAAAAGAGGGCAGAGAGGATCCTAATCTGGACCTGGGCAGGGGCAGGACCTGGGCAACCACAACCTGCCTGAAGGACCAGGTACAGGGTCAGTGGGACAGCATTAGACAAGATGGTTCCTGATGTGACATGAATATTCCCTGCTCTGAGAGCTCCTAGACTAGGCCCTACACTATAACTAACTAGAACAATCACTCACCCACCCTCTAAGATCTTACAACACTCCTGAACACATGACGATTCTAGAACATTCCCTGTACCATTATACCTGACAATTCTAGACACTGTATCCTACCTCGGAAGATTCTAGAACATTCCCTATAGCCACCCTTGAACACTAACAAGTACCTGAATTGTCCTTGGAGTGATAAGAAGCTGGGAGCCACCTGCTGGCCTCACTACAAAGCACTACAGTAATGCTTGAGACTTTATGGCTGATCACAGGCAAGCTCCAAGATCAGCCCTGATCCTATGTGGACATGAAGGCAGATTCTAGAAGTTGTAACCTGAGATACCATTAGTGGTCCTTCTTGACTGAGGCCCAGCCAGGAGAGGGCTACTCAGTAGCCCCCAGAGGGCTGAGGACTTGACCATAGGCAAGCTGGGGCTAGTGATCATCTCTCCAAAGATGGCCAAACCTATGAAGGAGTTAAGGTTAACCTCTGTGATGACTTTTTGATTTTGTGCAGTACTGGGCATTGAACCCAGGGCTTTTGCACTGAGCTACATCCCAGTATTGAAATAGAGTTTAGCTAAGTTGCCCATGCTGGGCTCAAATTGATTGCCCTCTTTGCCCTATCCTCCCAGAGTGCTAGGATTACAGGCCACACCCAGCTTGGAATCTACTTTTTAATCTATTAATGTCCAAAACAAGGGCAAGAAGGCAGGATTTCTAACATTTCTGTGATAGTTATCCCATGTTAAGAGCTTCACACACATGCTGATATCTGGACAGGTCCCTGGGTAAGGGCCAAGAAGCTGGTAGGAATGTAAGAGGCAGGGAGGTGAGGATGCCATCTCTCTCCTTTCATGGTCATGTTTTTACAAAGCACATGACCAAAGTTCAAGACACAACACAGCAGGTTCAGGCCTCTTGTCTCAGCTTAAGCTTATTAGTTAGGTTTCAATAGGACCCTCTGTGCTGAGGCTGAGTAAAAGGAAAATTCCTTCGCTAATCTCTTTCCACAAAGAGCTGCGCAGTCCTTGCTGGAGGGAGGAGCCCAGCAGGCTGGACACAGCTAACTGAGGGCTTTCTTCCTGGCAGGGCCAAGTGGCCAGCCTGTAGACTCCTGTACACTCCACCCCAGCTTGAAGCAGACAGGCACTCTCTCTGCAAGATCCAAGAATGCTTGAATCCAGCTCACTGTGGAGTATGACCCACAACCTCCCACAGCCACTTACCTTTCCAGCCTTGGCTCCTCAAGGCCCAGAGTGACAGAAACCGCACCTTTCAGCACCACTTGTCCCCCAGCACCCCATTTCTACTTGCCTGCCCTTTGGTGAAGTTCTTGAAGGGCCCCAGGAGGTAGGGTGTGATGAAACTCTCAGCCGGCCGCATCTGTGCCATGAAGCCATAAAAGCAGAGGAAGAATACCATGCAGCGCCAGGCTTTATGCTCCAGGCCAGGCCCTGGCTCCTCCTCTGCCACCTGCTTCTCTTCCACCTGGCCAGAGGGCATTATTCCACTTGGGCCCACAGCAGCCCTTGGAGGGGACAGAAGGTAACCTCTACCTAAAGGAAAGAGCTGAGCATCAGAGTAGTTTGACAGAGGACTCTCAGTACCCCTTTGTTCCTCCTGCTAATTCAACTTGGACACTGATCAGAGCACAGTGCCATGTCCCTGATCAGTCCTTATCACCAACCTGAGACTCACCTATACCCAGAAGTCCAGTATCACATCAGATCACATCAGGCTGACACTGCCTCCTGGTCTCCAGGGCAGACAGGAGTCTCCAGCCCTGAGTCCAGCCTGAAGCAGTCATTTAAAGGTTAATTAAAGCCAACTTCATTAACGAATTTACTGACTTTTTTTTTTGTCTTTTTGAGACAGGGTCTCGCTATGCAGTTCAGACTGGCCTTGAGCTCACTTTTATAGCCCAGGCTGGTCTCGAACTCACACTGATCCTCCTGCCTCAGCCTCCCAAGTGCTGGGATTACAGGCGTGCGCCACCATGCCCGGCTATGACTTCATTAACTACATTAATAATATTCAAAATTCACATTTGGAGTCACAGCACTCATTCTGTGTCACTGACACTGTGTAGCCACATTCCCTTCTTCTCCCTGTTGGGTCTAGGGGATAGGGTCTCTGACTGCTGGTGCGAGCATAAGTGAACAGACTAGACATGTCCCATGCAAGCTGCTGTCCCAGCAGCACTTAAGGCCTAGAGAGGAGAAAAGAGAAATGGTGTGCACCTGCCACAAGCCATAGGCTGGAGGACCTAGGGGTGGATTCCTCATGGGCTGGGAATGGGCAGAAGACACTGGAGAAGGGGTCAGGGAAGGTACCTGATAGGTTCTGGCCCTAGTATGAATTGCTGAATCATTATGGTGGTCATCGAATATGGTTGAAGCCCTTAAAACAACAGCTTATCTTCCCAAAGATCACTTCCCCTTCTCCAACTCAGCCCAGGGTGCAATTTCCTTCCACCTGTCCCGCCACCTCAGGGAAGGCCCCAATCAGCTCTTCAGGTAAATCTAAACATCCTCCTCAAACCCCACTCCTGGCAAAAGGCCATGAAAGCCTCAGCCTCCCTTTGTTCCAATTCAGAGAATTTCTTATCTTCCCCGAATTCTCTCCATGTCCTCCAAGAATATAAAGCCCCTTCCTCTTTTTCTTTCTGCTTGTTTCTGTGTTATGACACCATGGAAAACCTATCAGTACTCACCAGGGGCTCAGGATAGCCACAGGGCAAAACAAAGTATGAAAAGGGACAGGTGACAGATCTCAAGGACCTTATGTCCAGGAGCAGCCCAAAGCCTGCACTAGGAAATAAATGTGACCTTTGGGATGGCACTCCCCAGATGCTGGCCATCTGGGGCTAGTCTCACAACATGCAAGCCTGAGGTACTCTCAGTGGCCAGAACAGGTAATATGAGGTTTTTGCTCCGTCTTACTTTCCAATTTTGTCTGGGACAGAGGTACCATCTATCTGGCACTGGGGGAATGCACCCCATGTGCTGCTCAGTGTCCTGTCTAAAAAGGCAGGGCACACTCATCTGTCTACAAAGCCAGTAGGGCCTAATTTTACTTCCCCCCAGCTACCAGTTTCCTTACAGCTAAAACATGAGCTGGCAGGAGCCAGGGTCCCTTGCAGGAACCACCTACAATAACCAGAAAGCCAGCCTCCCACTCTCTGGGACAGAGTCTCTCCTTAACAGCCTCACTCAAGGTGCCCTCCTTCCAAAGGCTGAGCCTGGCTCGGCTATGTCATGCTGGCTAAGGCAGGATGAAGATGTGCTGGGTACAGAGGTGACTTGTCCTTCCTGGGCTGACTCACAGGTGCCTGGACTGCAAAGGAGGGTGCATGCAGGTCTGGAAGCAGAAAGAACCCCCTTCAACCCTCAGGCAAGGGCAGAGAAAGCTCCCAGTTTGGACACAGACCAGTTGGGGGGCCCAGAGGTGCAGCACTTGGACCTTGGTTGAGAGCTGTCCAACTAGAGGAGCTCTCTCCCCAAGGGTCAGAGACCCCAGAAAGCAAGTGGGCCAGAAGGACTACTGGTGGGCAGGCACCCAGGCCTGCACAGGTAATGCCTGTGGCTTTAGAATTACCCAGGACCCCATCCTCTTGATCCCAGTAGGTTCCTTTCTATGAAAAGGGAGAATGTGGGGTCACAGCAGGACTCATATGTTTGTGGGGCTGCAGGGATGAGAACAGATGTAGAATTCCAGAGACACAGCACAGGGTGATACACAGCAGCGACAGTGACCTCGGAAGTCACAGGGCTTGGGACACAGCCCACATTCTCAGAGGGCCAGAATGAAAGCAAACAGCTAGGAAAGGTCCTGGCCACCTCCTGAGCACCACAGAAGAGACACAAGCACAAGACAAGCTGCTTCAGGTGAACAAACTCCAAGGCCATTTTTCATGGCCTTGGTCTTCCTGACCTCCCTGAGAGTGAATGGAAATTTAGCTGCGGAAGGACTGAGAAAGGAGGCTCAGGTTCAGCCCTCCACAGCGACCTTGTGTGGAAAGCTGGGGCAGCCCAGGCACCTGCATCCAGCCCACTGCCGCACAGTGGCACTCACCTATATAACTGCCCCTGCTGGCAGGATCCAGGCTCCTGTACCTGGGTCATCACAGGCTCAGAGACCCTGGGCTTGGCCCTTGCTGGAAAGGTGTCATCCCTGCTGAGAGGACATTCCTTACTTTGTGTCACTCAGTTCCAGGTTCCTGACAAATTTCTACATGCCAGTGCAGTGCACTCTCAGCTTCACTGGACATTTCTTAGGCTGCTGCAGAGCTCATTATGGAGCCTCTCCTGTCTGTCTGAAGCTCAGGGTGCAGCCCAGGACCTATCTTTCAACATGTTCCACAGGAAATTTGGAGCAGGCAGCTCATCACACCAGAAACCCCTCTTAGGATTGAAATGCCAAGGACACCCAGAGTTACAAACCTGGCACAGCAGCCCCCAGTGTTCAGATGGGTCCTGAAATTGTCAACCCAGTGTGTCTTCCAGGACTGTGATGCACACACAGGGGAGCCTGACTATCTAGAAGTGATCCACAGATAAGGAGCCACCTTAGCTGACATTCAGTGCCCCTTAACATATACAGGGTTAGCCAGGGAAGGGGAGCAAGGCCAGAGAAAGGGCTCACTGGGTAGAAGATCAAAGCTGCCTTTTGCAAGCCCCATACCATCCCTTTCAGACTAAGGTCTAGGCTCAAGGCCACTCCCTCCAGCCTCCTCCCACCATTTGGGGACACTGCCATATCAGAATGGGAACACCCTAATTTTAGTGAGGAGGTCCAGGAGATTGGCCAAAGCTCCTGGAATCCCTGTCCTCTGAACACATGATCAAGGGGTCAGGTGTGTCCCCACAGGGTAGGCTCTATGACATACTTCTGTGCCCTCCTCCTGGGACCATGCTCCCAAGTCTGCAGACTCTTAGCTGGCAGGTTTCCTTGCGAGGCATGGTGCCTTCCACCTGGCCTGTCTCCATAAACACACACTCTGAGAAACCCAGCTGCCCCCAGGGCACAAACTTCCTGGCAAAGGTCCCCAAAGGAATATTCAGTATGCCTCAGAAACTTTGCCTCTTTCTACTCCCCACCCAGCCTCAGGGACCTTAATGCTCATGCCCTTAATGGGAGCCAGGAGGACCTGGCCGTCTGGACAAAGGTGGCTCTGGACAAAGGTCTGTCCTAAGAGGACCTTTACTTCCATGGCTGGCCAACAAAGTCAATCAAAAGTGTTCAAGAGCAGCAGCTGTCAGCCTCAGGCTCCTTTGAGACAGCCACCTTCATTCTGATTCAGGAATTTTCCTGAGAGCTATAAAGACTTTCCTCTTCATCAGGGCAAGCCATTCCCACCCCATCCCCTAATCCCCCACCCCAACTCCTGGGGTGGGGCCATAGCCCTGCATCACCCACCTAAATAGAGCTTAGATTTGCTACATAACTCATGACAGGGGAATACATGTACTACCAGTGCACATGGCCAAAAATTAGTCCAGGCCTGGAGCTGCCAACTCCAGTACTAACAGAGCAGAAGCCAGAATAACTGAGCAGCAAGCTAGAACAGAAAATAGGCTGTGAAAAAAACTTGATCATGGCCCATGAGCCCTGGCTGCCACATGGGGACAGGGCCAAAAGTCCAGGGTTTTATTCAAAATCTGTTTTTAACACTGGCCCTTAATGGAAAAGTGTTGAATACTGCAAGTCAAAACTAGAGTTTACATGCACAGCCTTTTAAGAGTCTAGGGCAGTGCAGTCTGTTTCTTAACTCCTCTTTGGGCTACCTGTGCAAGCACGAAGGGCTAGCCAGGGCCTCCATGGTCCACTTTCCCTTCAATCAAATCCACACCAACTGAGGAAACCATGTCACTCCCAGGCAGGTCACACATCTGAGACTCAAAACCCTCCCTCTCCACAGCACAGCTACCAGCTCTTCTAATGATGCAGGCTGGCTTGGAAAGGGAAAAGACCAAGATCCCTACAAGGTGTTTGCAGCTGCAGAAATAGAGCATGGACACCAACAATTAGGTGGCAGGGTCGGGCTGGGTTGTGTAAGTTCAAGCCTTTTCCAGGCAACTCAAGAAAGTCCTGGGCCAGCTAGAGGTCCATAAAGGTGGAACCCACTGTTCCCCTTGACTATTCCTAGCACTTGTCCTTAGGGCAGTGTGGAGCACTGTTGCACCCCCATATAATTTCATTCTCCTACAAGTCCAAGATTAAAAAACAAAACAAACAAACAAAAAAACCAGTCTTTTAAGCCAGCTACACTTTCAAAAAAGCCCAGGATGTTCCTTACATTTTTAGAATAACTGCCAGCTAATAATGGAAAAGAAAAATGCATTCTGACTCTCTCAAAGCTGTAGGTGAATAGAATTAAGCCTTCTGAGTATGAATGCTGCAGGCCTAAACACCCTAGGATGACCCTATTTTCAGCTGGCCCTGCACAAAGAGCCACTTGTGGGTTAAAGGTCTCAGGCAAAGGCACCCAGCCACCTGCTGGGGCATCTGCTCTGGAAAAGAAGACAGGCAGCTGCACTGGGCCAGAGGGTCTTGCATCCTGCTGAGCCAGTCAGGGATGGTGGGGGTGCCTCAAGTTTCCCTGGTGTGAGGTCACTTCTCTACAGGCTGGCCCAGCAAACAGTACTGAGGACTTACTCCATCCTCACTATGGGAAGTTCTAGAATGCTGCTTGTATCCAAAAGGCCATGCAGTGGCAGAACACAGACAAGGGCAGGGTGAGTATTGTGAAGATGTAGTACTGGGCCACTTCCCAGACTCTTCAGAAGTTCCCCGATCGAGATGAGGATAAGCTCTGGGATTGTTTTCCTATGCCATAGACCTTAGAAGAGCACTGAGGAAGGACTAGACTATCAAGCCATTGTTCAAGCTGGAGATGCCTCCGGTCTGCAGGACCAGGGCCAAGCGCTGCGGCAAGAGGAAGTTGTTCTAGCTGTCCAGCATCTACAACCTCCGGTCTGACAATGGGGCATACCAGACCCAGGTGGGCGTGGGCTCGTCAGCTCACAGCAAGTGAGGAAGGAGGCAGGGCGGGCAGAAGGCGGAGCTGGTCCACGCGGTTCCTCTGCCGGTAAGGGTCTCGGCAGGAAAAGGCCTCCACAGAGTAGACAGGGCGAGGAACGCGGCGCTCCCGGCCTCCACCTGGCAGCCACGCGGGAAGTTACAGAAGGCAAGCCGCGGCGATTCTGCCGCTCCGAGCCCTAGGCGCTGATGAGCCTACTCAGCTCATCCCCTAGAAGACTCCAACACACTGTGGACCCCAGCCCGAGCCCCACACTCACCCAGGGGCCCCAGCCCGAATTCAGGGACCCCGGCACCCAGCCCGTACCTCTCACTCAGAGACCACGGCACCTTGGCCCGCAACCTGCACTCATCGCAGGTGCCCCGCACCCTGCACTTACCCCACGTGCCCTGCAGTCACGCACGTGCGCAGATCGCGTTCTCACAGACTAGCTGGTACCTAGGCTAGGAGATCTGCGGTGCTCGAGTTCCCGCGCCCACAGACTACCGGACCCACAATGCAGTGCGGTGAGCGCGGGGACCTGCTGGGATGAACGGGTTCTAAGTGACCACGCCCCTTGAGAGGAGGGACTTCAGAGTAGTTGCGCAGCCGCAAGGACAAACCCTATGGCGCCACGCCCCATAAGGGGGCGAGCTCTTCGGTCCTGCGACTTGCCCAAGTGGTAGCCCGAGCCTGTCGGGCGGGGCTACGCAGGTCCTCCAACGGTTCCTCTTATCCTGTGCCCTCGAACTCATCCCCCGCCTCCATTCCTGTGACCAATGCTGGCCCGAACTTCTTTCGCGCCATCTCCGCCAGTCCTCCCCCGCAGTTTCCACAATCCCACCGCGAGTCCCAACCGGAATGCGGATGACACCTGCGCCTGCACCCCCTCCAGTGGCAACCCAGCCATGACTCAGGCCGGGGACCTTGTGCCCTGCGCTCCTTAGGACCTGTGTCCCCTCCCAGCCCAGAGTCCAGAATGACTGTGCCTGACCCCGCCTGACCATCAGCTGACCAAGCTGGAAGCTGAGATGTGAGGGACTGCGAGGCATGCACCTCTAGACGCCCAGCAGGTGGAAGGCTCCTTAGCCAGCCATGCGGCTGGAGACCTACATTTGGCCGCAGCCCCTGCCTGTGCCTCATTCCTTTGTGGTTCTGCAGGCCAATCCCAGAGCAGGAGGGAAACAAAGCCAGAAGGAGTCCGGAGGAAGTGGGCAGAAAGAAGCCTGGTGCATGAGCAGAAGAAGTTGAGAACACTGGCTCCCAGGCAAGCGACAGGCCAGGGCAATCAGTAAGCAGCCACCCACCCTGTTGGACTTAAGTACCTACAAGGTTATTGGACACCACAGACAGTGGAGATAGCTCAGCATTTTAAGTGCCTACTTGGCCAAGGGCAAGCATTGGTGTTCGATTCCCCCATAACCCCGTGCTGTGTTGGCCCTACCTCAGAGCTTGAGAGTGGGACCTTGTACCAAACACATAAATTTAAATTTTTCTGTTTATCACTACACAGATCAGACCCATAGTGATCCTTCTGTTTTCAGCCTGCCAAGCGCTGGGCCATCTCAGCATGCCCCAAGGGTGGGGCTGGCAGGACAGGCTGGGGATGGAACCCCCAGCCTGTGTCTGCCCAAGCAGGCGCTTTAATTGGCTGAGCTATCTGGCCAGCCCTTAAATTTAAATTTTTTAAAAAATTAAAAAACTCAAGGTTATTGGGCACCTTCTTGGGGCAATAGTCCAAAGTAGTGTTCAGGAGGTCCAGGCATATGGGCAGTGCCTCTCAGACCTCAGACTAGATCAACTGCAGGAATTATAGGAAGACCCTGCCTCTCTTACCCCATTTGAACAAATCAGCTCCTTTCCTTCACCCTACAGGGGGTTCTAGCACCCACTGGCCCCTACCTATAGATTCTCCCTGTGGACAAAGCACACAACAGCAGAAACAAATCCCAAACATTTAAAATAAAAAAGGCTTTAAAGTGGGATCTGCAGTAACTAGGAGAATTTCAGAGAGCAGGTGCTGCTCATACCCCACACTCTCAGGCTGTGCTCCAGACTTTTTTTTTTTTTTTTTTTTTTTTTTTT
>PVJA010003109.1:0-26322 GCA_004027025.1 Myocastor coypus
TTTTTAGGGTCTTTCTACTGAGTCATAGTGATCCTCTTGTTTGTACCTCTCAAGGGCTGGGATTACAGATGCACACCCCCACGCCCAGTATTGCCAGCTCAGCACGCTGTAGAGCGGGGCCAGCGCAGCACGAGGGGCCAGGAACCGAACTCTGGCCCCTGCGCCTCCTCTAAGCCAGTGCTAAATCCACTAAGCTATACCGCCGGCCCTTCCCAATAGTTTCAGCATTGCTGAAAAGTCCAAATCCCAAGTCTCCTCCAAGATCCAATGCAAACTGTCAACTGTGAGCCCCTGTACAATAGAAAAGTTGAACATATCCAACATTCAAAGACATAAGATAAACATTACAATTCCAAAAGTTGCAAACAACAGGGTAATACAAAACATTGGGACCAACACATGTCCAAAATCCAGCAGGGTAAACATTAAATCCCATAGTTCCAACTGGAGCATCCGAAGCAGTCTGCACTGAGTTGTGAGCATCATGCAACTCTGCTCCTACAGCATTCTTGGTGGTAATTTCCATGGCTTCTCTCTTAGGCCGGTTTTGTTCCCTCTTAGCACGATTCACATTCCTGGCTTTTCCAAACTTCTGGGGTTTCCACTGAACAGGCTTCTGCTTTACACACTTCCCTCTCAGAGGCACACTGCCTGGCCTCCCAGACCTTCTTCTGAAATCGAGGTGGAAGCCTTCTTAACCTCAGAATTCCCACATTCTGCATATGCCTATGTAAATAATGCCAAGGGTTGCTGCCAGCTGGAGCAGTAGCCGGGCTTCCTTCTCTCTTGGCTATAGGGGTCGAGAGCCTAGATTGCTGAGCACTCTGACTCTGATTCCGAAAAACATATTCTCCATGCGGGCGCCATTTTGGAACTCATTTGGCCGTTGCCGCCATTCTGGTACTTGGGTCTCTGCGGCTTTCTTCTCAAGGCAAAGCCTCTCTCGCAGTTCTGAGACTGCAAAGGGTGGAGAGCTGCCACCTCTTGTGATGCCCTCAGGCCATCCTTTTGATTCTCTGGTTCCTTCCCAGCAATGGTGATCCTTTTAGCTCCATCTTTGCAGTTCACTGCTTTCCTGGTTCTTCCTTTCTGGCCAAACTCACATTGTAAATCATCCTGCTTGGCTCTTTGCTCTTGATTTTCAACATAAATCTGGCTAAAAGCAACCAATAACAACGATGCCACCGACCCAATAGTTTGCTGCTTTGAAATGTCTCTTAAAAGATTAATCAATCCGCCATGCTTAATCTCAGTCTTACGCAAAGTCTCTGGGCACGAGCAAAATTCTGAAAGACTTTCAGCCAATCCATAGCACAAATCATCTGGAGTCCAATGACCAATGCTGTCCTTTTCTCCAGCAGAAACCTCCTCAGCCTGGTCTTTACAGGCAGACTTTCTGTCAGTCTTCTGGTCTAAGCTCTGACCAGAATCACGCAAGCTGAACAGCTGAAGCCGTTCTAGTGCTTTGTTTTTAGCCGACATCTCTGAACCTTTCCTATCTCTTCCCGTAAGCCATTTCCAAAAGCTTATAATCCACATGGTCAGGTTAGTCACAACAATGACTCCACTTTGCTGGTACCAAATTCTATCTTAGTTACTTTTTACTCATTGCTGTGAGCTAATAAACCTTTCCTTCCTTCGTTTTGAGTGTCGGGTATTTGTCCCAGCAACGAGTAAAAAAGTAACTAAGACAATATCCATTGTGAATATGTGGGCATTTTTCTGCTACATTTCAATGAGCAAATTTTCTATGCCTTAGCCTCTACCTTGGCTTCTTTGTTGGAGCTGATTATTCAAACATTTGGTCTGTTAATCATGCCCCATTCTATGTTCTATCATATTTCTTATTTTTGTACTATCTGAAAGTGATAATTCATCAGCCTTGTCTTCAAGCCCTGATGGTCTGTCTTCCACTTGATCTACTCTATTTTGAGGCTTTCTGCTGATTTCTAAATTTGAATTAATAAGCTTTTCATTTCCAAGATTTCTGCTTAGTTCTTCAGAATCTTTATCTGTTTACAAATTGCTCTTTCACATCCTATATTGTCTTTCTTGACTCATTCAGTTGTTGGTTTGCATCCTTTTTGAAGCCAATGATGATTTTTAAAAATTAACCTTCTGAAATCTTTCTCCAGTATTTCACCCATTTGAAATCCATATGTATATGCTTTCATCCATGATACCTTTGGATTCAGTTACTGAAAAGTTACAAACATAGGAGATACTGTCATGTTGCCTTGCTTGTTTATGTTTCCTAGGTTTCTGTGGAGATCTGTGTATCTGTTGGATCAGTATCTCTTTTGTCTTACACAGGGAGCTCCTTAGTGAGCCTAACCTGAGGGCTTTACCCACAATTCCACACAAAGAGAAGCAAACTGGTAGCAGCAACCACTTAAAGATAAACTAGATACAGAAGTACAGCAAAAATAAATTAAAACTAACAACTACACTACCAATAACAGAAGAAAAAAGGGTAAAAAATAATATAGAATAAGATAAAAAGTTAAAAAAAGAAAAGGTAAATAAAATCTAATGATAAGAATTGAAGGGATGGAGCTGGAGAGATAGCTCAGAGGTATAAACAGCTACCTGGCAAGCCAAGGTCTCGAGTTGGATGCCTGGCCCCTTATGTGTGTAACCCTAAAACTCCTGCCACGCTGAGCCCACTTGGAACCAGGTGTGATAGCTCATACCTATAATCCCAGGGTTTGGAAGGTTGAGACGGAAGAAAAAAGAAAGAAATTGAGGGCTGGCCAGATAGCCCAATGGATTAAAGCATCTGCTTAGACAGGCACAGGAACCAGGGTTCAATCCCCAGTCTGCTGTGCTGACCCCATCCTTGGGGCATGCTGAGATGTTGATTGAGACTGGGCATGGTGCCACATGCCTGTAATCCCAGCACTTGGGAGGCTGAACACAGAAGGATCACTATGAGTCTGATCTACATAATGAGACCCTGTAGACCCTGTACTAAATACATTATAAAAGAAAGAAAGAAAAAAATTGAAGAGGTAGAGAAAATAATGGAAAAATGCAAGAATTTTACAAGAGAGGAAAGATCAACTGAAGAGAAAGAAATGAAAAATTAAAAAAAATCCAAGTAAATAATTTAGAAAGTTAATAAAATTCGATTTTTTAAAAAGAGTCTAAGATGCTTAAATCTGAGGAGTTACTATCCAGGCCTTCTAATGTTGGAATTTGTGATGTAGGAGGAAGATAAGGAGTTGAAGCCAGGGTCTGTTACACTTTCTCTCTCTCTCCCACCAAATCGGTCTGTGTAGATGCCTTTTATCATGCTGAAGACACTTTTCCCACAGCATATTTGTGACAGGTTTTATCAGGAATAGACATGGGATGTTGTCACAAATCTTTTTTTCACCTGTTATGATGTTTGTATTTTTTTTTTTTTTTTTTTATTCTTGAGGTTTTGATCTTAAGGAGACCAAGATCTCAAAAGTAAACTTAGCTAAATGGCTTTGGATGGGGGCCAGGGAGATAGCTCCATGGTACAAGTGCCTCCCTGGCAAGTACAAGGTTGTGAGTTCAAACCCCAGTCCTGTAAATAAATAAATAAATAAATAAATAAATAAATAAATGGCTTTGGATATGATGCCTACTTGGGATTCTAAGACTCTGGCTTGTTGGCCTTCCAAGACAGGCCATCACAGGCCAATATTTAGCCAGCTTTGTTGTTCTGTTTTAGCAAAGGGGATTGAATTCAAGGCTTTTGCATGGAGCTACATCATCAGCCCTTTAAAAAAATATATATATATATATATATTTATATATAGATGATATATATATGTATATATATATATATATATATATATATATATAGTGAATCATGATATATGTGCTACATACATGTATATCTAGCATCTCTGTAGGCCCCTTTGTTGCCTAGACTGGGGTCAAACTTGTGATCTTCCTGCACTGGCACCCCAGAGTGCTGAGATTACAGGTGTGCACTTCCTCCCTCGGCTGGCTTGATGTTGTTTGAGGAACTGGGGTTTGAACACAAGTGCAGTACTACTGAGCTACAGCCCCAGCCCTTCATGGGTTGTTTATAATTATTTTTCAACTTTCAAATACATGACATTTTTTGAGCTATTTGTCCATGTACTATTTCAAGTTTAATTCAGCTAGGGTGGAAGAACTACTTTTGTATAAATTAATCAAACTTTTAAAGATTTGTTTTATGCTCAAGAATATGGTCGGTCTTAGAGAATGTTATGTGTGTTTCTGCAAAGAATGTGTATCCTGCTATTGCCAGGTGAATACATATCAGTAGCTCAGACTGGCTTAGGTTTGCTCAGGTTTTTATAGCCTAATCGATATTTTCCTTATTTGTGTGTAGCATCCACTACTGAGTGTACCATGTTACAGGAGATTTATATATCTCTTCTTATAGCTCTGTCAGTTTTGTTTCACATAATTTAAAGCTCTGTTCTAAGATACATATACATTTAGGATTATTTTCTCTTCTTGTACAATTTATCCCTTTGTCGCTATGTAAAGTCCCTTACAGAAATATTTCTTGTTATGAATTCTATTTTATTATTAATATAGCTGCTTTAGCTTTCTCTTGATTACTATTTACATTTGATGCTTTTCCCCATCTTTTTACTGTTATCCTGTCTATATTTTTATATTTAAACAGGCAACTTGTATATAGCAAATGCCTGGGTGGCACATGCCTGTAATTCCAGCACTTAGGAGGCTGAGGCAAGAGGGTCATCTCAAGTTCAAAGTCAGCCTGGACTATATAGCAAGACACTGGATCAAAAAAACAAAACAAATCCAAGCATAGTATACCTGATTCTGATTTTTTAACTTGACAGTCTTTTTAATTGATATACTTAGGCTGCTTACATTAAAAGTAATAAGAGATATGGTTGGGCTTAACTCTAAAATCTTATTAAGTGATATCTATGTGTTTCATCTAATTTTTCTGTTTTATGATGTATCTGTCTTCTTTTAGATTGAGCATATCACTGTATCTTACTTCTATTGTCTGTGTAAAGCTTTATTTTGGTATTGGGAATTGATACAACCTTGTGCTTGCCAGGCAAGCGCTGTGCCACTGAGCTATGTCCCCAGCTGAGTGTATAGCTTTAAAAGGTAGTGCTTAATGTAGATATTACAGAACATGTCTTTAATTAATGGATATCTACCTTAAAATAATAACATGCTGACATGACATAGGGGTCTTACCCTCTCATCTTTTCTAATATTGTTGTTGTGCCTTTCCTTTTTATAAGTTCCCTAAACATACAATACATTGCTACTGTTTCTGTGCTAAATAAGGGGTTGGCAAACAGCCTGTGGACCACACGTAACCTCTCTCTTGATATTGTAAAGAAGGCATCATTCAGCAGTCTGTGAATTCTCCATGGCTGCTTCTGCACCCCGTGGCAGGATTAAGCTGTGACAACAGAGACCATCTGGCCACAAAACCTAAAATGTGTACTATCTGGCCATTTATAGGATAGGTTTTCCAATACCTGCTATTTACAGTTATCTTTTTTTTCTGTATTTAGGGGAGGGTCTAGAGGGTCTCACTGTGTAGATTGGATTTGTAGTGATTCCCCTGTTTTCAGGCATGTGCCATTATGCCCAGTCTCAATCACCATCGAAGCACACCCCAGGGGTGAGGCTGGCACAGCATGCCAAGGAGCAAATCCCAGCTGCTGTGCTCTGCCTAAGCAGTTGCTTTAGTCCACTGAGCTATCAGGCTGACCCTAGACAGTTATGTTTTTAAGCAATTGAATGATAGACACTTTTACTTTATTTCCAGCAATCTTTCTTTTTGATTTTGTTAATTTTTATTTATATCCATATTTTTGGCTGTGGACTGAAAATCTTCCCTGAATTTATATTTATATGCATGTTCTCTCTCTCTCTCTCTCTCTCTCTCTCTCTCTCTCTCTCCTTCCTTCCTTCTTTCTTTGCCACTGTGAATAGTGTTGCACTGTTTTTTTTCTTTCTTTCTTTCTTTCTTTCTTTCTCCTTCCTTCTTTATTTTTGTCTTTTTGAGACAGGGTCTCGCTATGCAGTTGAGGCTGGCCTTGAGCTCACTTTTGTAGCCCAGGCTGCTCTCAAACTTGCACTGATTCTCCTGCCTCAGCCTCCCAAGTGCTGGGATTACAGGCTTGCACCACCATGCCCTGCTGCACTGTACATTCTTATGCAAGGATTTATGTGCCTGTTTTCAATTCATTTGTCCATTCCTTGTAGTAAAATGGAAAAGCATATGGTAGTTCTATGTTTAAATGTTTGAGTAACTATCAAACCAGTTATTATTGTAGCTATACCATTTTACATTTCTACCAGCAGTATACAAAGGTTCCAGTTCCTCCACATCCTCAATGCTTCTTATTTTCTGGTTTTTATAGTATGGCCAACCTCCTAGATGTGATGTGCTATCCTGCTGTGGTTTTGGTGTACACTTCCTGAATGAGTAATGGTGTTGCGTGTCCTTTCATGTGATTCTGGCTGTTTGTGTATCTTCTTTGGATACATGTCTATTCAGATTTGTTTTTGACCATTTTTATCTTTTTGTTATTGAATTGCTACAATTTTTCATTTACTTTATTCCATTATTGTGTGAGTATCTCTACTCATATTCTTGATACATATCCCTTATTAGATATATGATTAGTAACTATTTTCTGTGTTGTCCTTTCATTCTCCTGAAAGGTGCCCATGGATGCACAAAAATAGTCAGTTTTTTAGAAGTTCAGCTTACATATTTTTTCTTTGGTTGCTTGTGTGTGTGGTGACCTACCTAGGAAACCATTTCTACTCCAAGCTCATCAGTACTACCCTGTGTTCTGTTCTAAGAGTGTAGTCTTCACTGTGAGTTAGCTTCTTATACATAGCATAAAGTAAGGGTCCAACTTGATTCTTCAGTGAGTCGGCATCCAGCTTGCTTAACACCCTTGTGGAAAGATGCATTCTTTCCTCATTGACTGGTCTGATCACCCTTGTCTAGTACCCCCTAGCCAAGTTGTAAAAGTGTATTTCTTTTCTAAAGTTAATTACATTTAGCCAGGCACAGTGGCACACGCCTGTAATCCCAGCACTTGGGAGGCTGAGGCAGGAGGATCAGTGTGAGTTCGAGACCAGCCTGGGCTAAAAAAGTGAGCTCAAGGCCAGCCTGAGCTGCACAATGAAACCCTGTCTCAAAAAAAGGACAAAAAATAAATAAAATAAAATAAAATTAATTATGTTTATTGGTATCTTTTAGGTCTGCATAATGATCACATTCATCATAAGGAATTTGTTTCTGTTTTTGTTTTGGGGGGATGACACCAGTGATCGAACTCAGGACCTTTCGCTTGCCAGGCAAGCACTTATTCCACTGAGCTATCTCCCAGGCTCATAGGGAATTTGCACCTGCACATGACACAACTTGATTATTCTTCTTCTTTACAAAAGCTTTATTTCTATTTTTCTTTCTGCTCTCATAATTCACTTTCTTTTCTCTGTACCAAGCTTCTTTTTTCTTCCTTCCTCTCTCCCTTCCTTCTTTCTCCCTCCTTCATCCCTAGTTCTCCTTCCCATTTGAACATTTTCTACTTTATGATACCTTATTATACGTTTTGATCCTTATTTACACTTTCAGGCTCTTGCACCAGAGAAACAATACAGTATTTACACATATGTGTCCTGTTTATTTCACTTAAGAGTATATCCTCAAGGTGCATCCATTTAGCTAGAAATGTCTCAAGTTTATCCTTCTTCATGACAGAGTAGTACTCCATAGAATAAAACAAAGAAACAAAAAATACCCTTTTTAGCCACTCATCAGTTGATGGCATTTGGACTGTTTCTGAGAGTTAGCTATTAGTGAAAATTTATTTCTTGACTTTCAATGTTATTCCATCAATCTATACATATATCTGTATTTATACTAATATCACTTTGTTTTGATCTCTATAGCTTTATAGTAAGTTTTGAAATCGGAAAATGTGACTTCTCCAACTTTGCTCTTTTTCAAGATCACTTTAATTATTTAGCATCCTTTGAAGATCCATATGAATTTAAGAACAATCAGGTTTCTCTATTTCATAAAAAAAAACTCTCATGAGATTTTGTTAGGGGTCAGAATGAATTTGAAATCACTTTGAGGAGGCTCACCACCTGCACACTATCACATCTCCCTCTCCCCGAAAACACAGTGTCACTTTACTAATGAAGCGCTTACATTTTCTTCAGGTGTATTTTATGGTTTTCACTGTACAAGTCTTTTGATCCTTGATTAAACTGATTCCCAAGTATTTTATTCTTTTTGATGTGATCACAAATAATGTCTCCTTCATTTCTTTTTTAGATTATTGCTAGTGCGTAGACATGTGCACCTGAGCTTTGAATTTCAATTTTGTACTTTTTAGCTTGGTTGAGCTCATGTATTAGTTCTAATAGTATATTTTGTGGATCCTTCATAAAGTATCAGCTAATGTATGAATTAAAATAATGTTACTTCTTCCATTTTAATTTAGATGTCAGTCTTCCCCTTGCTGCTCTGGCTAGAACTTTCTGTACCCCATTGAATAGAAGTGACAGGAGAAGGCAGGTGTACCCTAAGAAGGAAGGTTTTCAGTCTTTTACCACTGAGTTAACTGTGCTTTTTCATACATGCTCTTGGACCGGCGAGATGGCTCAGTGGTCTAAAGCACCTGCTTAGACAAGGTTAGGCAACTGCAGGGACCACAGTTTGATCCCTGGAAGCACATGTTGAGCCAGCCCCAACCCTAGGGCAGGCTGAACTGGCCATAACATAAATAAATAAAGTCTTCATACATGCTCTTTATCATATTGAGAGTGCTCCGTTTTATTTCTGTATGTTGTATCTTTTAAATTATGAAGGCATATTAGATTTTGTCCAAAAAAAACTCTGCATCAATTAAGATGCTAATGGAGGACTTTATCATTCTATTAATGTTCTGCATTACACTGGCTTCTATTTTTTTTTTTAATTCATTATTTTATACTTTATTTGTTTAGTTTAGTCTTTTCTTCTTTTGGAAGAACTGGGACTTGAACTCAGTCACTTGTGCTTGCCAAACAAGCACTTATTCTACTGAGCTATCTCCCCAGACCCTGGTTTCTATGTTTAACTACCCTCCTACAGTAGCATAAATCCCATGTGGCCATCAAGTGCAACCTGCATCATCCTTTTCCTGTGCTACTGGGCTTGATCAGCTAGCATTTTGCTGGGGACATTTGCCCCTATATTCACGCAGCTGTACTGCCCTACAGCTCTTTTGCAATGATATGTTTCTCCAGTTTTGGCGTGAGTGCATCGCCAGCTTCATAAAATAAGCTGGGAAGTGCTCTCTCAGACAGCTTGGATCCAGGACCCTCCAAGGCACCCTCCTGCTTTGGATGCCAATCATGAGCCCTATAAGACTTTCTTCGTACTTCTTTGTTTACTGGCTATAATTTAGGGTTCCCACAACCCTCTTTTGGTTTTGATTAATTTTCTAGAGCAGCTCAGAGCACTCAGGGGAATATGATTACTGGTTCTCTACACAATATATGCCAGAGGGCATCAGAGACCACCATATGCAAATGCAGAACTAGATAAGGACAGGTATGGGGAAAGCAGCCTTGCTAGCCCCCCAACCCCAGAGTCCCCACCAGTTTTGGTAGGGCTGAAAGTCCTAAGCCCTACTCCTGCCACGGTCTTTCTGATGGCCATCTTGGAGCTATCTGGGAGCTGCAGCCACCCGACATGCATTAGACAATGAAAAAACATTTATTTTATTTGTTTGTTTCTTTTGTTTTGTTTGTTTATGTATTTGGTACAAGGTGTCACTAAGCAGCTCAGGCTTGTGATCTCCTGTTTTCAGCCTCCCTGATGCTAGGATTGCGGATATGTGCCGCTACACCTAGTCTCAGGGCCAGTGTGACATATGGTGCCAGGGGTGGAACCTAGGTCCCTGTGCTTGCCTAAACAGGCACTTAGTCCACTGAGCTATCTCACCAGCCCTACAGTTTTTTTTTTTTTTTTTTTTTTTGCCTTTTTGAGACAGGGTCTCACTGTGAAGTTCAGGCTGGCTTTGAGCTCACTTTTGTAGCCCAGGTTGGTCTCGAACTCGCAGTGATCCTTCTGCCTCAGCCTCCCAAGTGCTGGGATTACAGGCGTGAGCCACCACGCCCGGCTACAGTTATCATTTTTAAGATTTCAAGGATTTAAAAAGTTGAATACTGCTGGATGTGATGGCACACATCTTTAATCCCAGAATTCAGGAGGCCAAGGCAGGAGGATCACCATGAATTCAAGGGCAGCCTGGGCTACATAGCAAGACTCTCCCCCCCCCACCCACGGATTGAACTAGGATTTTGCATTTGCCAAGCAGGCATTTATGCCACTGAGCTATCTCCCCAACCTAAGACCCTGTCTCAAAAAAAATATAGTTGTATTCCAAGAAATAGGAATGAAGACAGATACATATTTCACAACATTTCACGCCACATAAAGCTTTGTGGGAGCCAAAGGAAACTCTATGCCAAAGGCTGTGTGTGAGCAAAAGCTTCTTGCCTTGTTAATCAGAGTCCCAGGCTAAGCTAGCTTTATAACTGGGGCTTTGGAGCTGCTTGACAAAATAACCCACTGACTTCATCTGGGCCTGCAGAAGGCCAATGGTTACTAAAGCGAGAGGAAGCTGGCATCTCTGCCTTCCTTCTGTGTCTTCTTTACTGCCTCACACTTGGGCTCAGATTCCTGCTCTCTCTGTACACAGGCACACTAGCGGTTAAGATGCATCTGTCTGGAACCTGGTAACACAAGGATCATTTCACCTGAATCGACCCAGCCTACATCCTCATCCTTCAAGAGCAAGGGAATCAAGTTGGGCACGGTGGTACAGGCCTGTGATGTCAGCACTTGAGAGACAGGTGGGAGCATCTCTGCAAGTGTGAGGCCAGCCTAGGCTATGTAGTGAATTCAAGGTCACAGTGAAGTGCACAATGAGGTCCAGTTTCAAAAAAAAAAAATTGAGGAAATTAAGGTAAGAGTATTTAAGTTATTTGTGGGGAGATACACATTTCTGTTTACACAACATCCTGTTCCAACCCCTTGGGTACTTAGAAGTCACTGGCATTACCCTTAAACTCCAGGAACAGAGGTCCTTAGAGACAGATGTTCCATGACAAGAGCATGGCCTCAGTGGGGTCAGCAACTCACAACAGGGGTGGTGCCAGCCTGCTAAGCAGGAGCATTGGCTCCAACTTGAAGAGTCAGAGCTGAGATAATAACCAACCAAACCAACTGTTTAACTATGCAGACCTCTCACATTCATCCCTGTTCCTTTTCCACTTAAACCTAACACCCTCTGAAGTAGGAATTACCCTAAGTATAAGGATGCTTGTTTTCTTTTCTTTTCTTTTTTTTTTAATTTTATTTATTTATTTTTTTCTTGTTTCACAACCTTTGTTTGTTTATTCAGTCATGTTTTTTTATGGCCCGCTCAGCCCAACCCGAGGGCAGGGCTGGCACAGCATGTGGTGCCGGGGATTGAACCGCGGTCCCTGAAGCCGCCCAAGCTTTCCCAAGCAGGGGCTTTAGACCACTGAGCCATCCCGCCGGGCCCAAGGATGCTTGTTTTCTAGTATCCTCACAATGTAGATATATTGATTAAATTCCTTTTCTATTTTACCACGACTTTTCCACATACTTTTTAATTTTAATGTAAAGGAATAGAAAAACCATTCTTTTTAAAAAAATTCTTTCAGATTGTATTTACTTTTTATATTTGCCACACATTACACATTTTTTAGATTCAATTTTATTTTAAAGAGTAAAAATAGCAGAAACAAAGATAGAAAAACAGTAACAAGTAAGAGTACATATAGTACAGAATTTCAAATCAAGAAAAATTTAACAATGGTTGTATTACTTATTTTCATCATCAAACCAGTTTAGATCAACAGACATAGTTATGTAAGACTGATCAAACAATTGCACATTAACACTTTCAATAAATATTAATTTTAAATTACCAACAGAGTGAAAAGACAACCCACAAATTTCAAAAAAATTTTTAACTAGTAAGTATTCAGATGAAGATCTTCTATCTAGAATTTATAAAGAACTAAAACCATTAGGGTCCCAAAATTCAATGATCCAATCCAGAAATGGGCATCTGAGATGAACACACGTTTCTCAGATAAAGAAATTCAACAAGCCTATAAATACATGAAGAAATGCTCCACATACCATCTCACCCGAGAAAGAATGGCTGCCATAAAGAAATCGACCAACAACAAATGTTGGAGAGGCTGTGGGGAAAAAGGAACACTTCTTCACTGCTGGTGGGAATGCAGACTGGTGCAACCATTATGGAGAGCAGTATGGAGACTTCTTAAAAAACTAGAACTGGAAATCCCATTCAATCCAGCTATCCCCCTACTGGGAATTTTTTTCAGAAGAACTGAAAACATCATATCATAGCAATAACTGTGCACCTATGTTTACAGCAGCACAATTTATGATAGCCATATCCTGGAAACAACTAAAATGCCCATCATCTGAAAAAACACTCTTACCAGCCAAATAGCTCAGCACACTAAAATACCCACTTAGGTAGAGCGCAATGGCCGGGGTGCAATCCCATTGTGCCTTGCTGGCCCATCCCCGGGTGCGCTGAGACAACAACTGAGACTGGGCATGGTGCCACGTGCCTGTAATCCTTGTGGGAGGCTGAACACAGGCAGATCACTACAAGTCAGATCTACATAATGAGGCCCTGTAGACCCTGTTCTAAAATACAAGGAGAGAGAGAGAGAGAGAGAGAGAGAGAGAGAGAGAGAGAGAGAGAGAGAGACTCTCTTATAACAAAGAAGCAAATAAAAGGACACAACTTCCTTTTCAAATGATTGAAAAGAAATTAGTGTGAATAAAGCAAAATAGCATGTATCTTAAAATATTTTTTACAACACAGAAAGAGTTTGGGAAATTATTTGAACTTCTTACTTCCTATCTTCTACTTTGCCATATATGTAATTTCTCATAAGAGAGAAACCGTGTGATATTTTACCTTGAGTGTCTGATTTATTTCATTTAACGTTTATGGTCCCAAATTGTACCATTTGCCTACAAAAGCCTCAGGTTCATCTTTTTTTACAACAGAATAGTGTTCCGTTGTGTATAAATGTCTCATTTTTAATCCATCCATCTGTTGATGGGCATATGTGCTGTTTCCAAGATCCAGCTATTATAAATTGCACGGCTGTAAGCATGGGCATCCGGGTATCCTCGTAGTATGACAACTTCAACACTTTTGAGAAGATACCTAGAAGGAGAAGGGCTGGGTCGAATGGAATTTACTTTTGAATTTTTTGAGGAATCTCCACATCTGTTTCCATAGTGGTTGCACTAGTTTGCATTCCCACCAGCCATGTGGAGAGCTCCTTTTTCCTGACAGATTTGACAGGATTTTTTTTTTTTTTTTTTTACAATGACCATTCCTTCTGGGGTGAGCTGATTGCTCAGTGTAGTTTTTACTCTCATTTCTCTAGTGGTTGGCAATGCTGAACATTTTTTGCTGGGGACCAAGGCTATGAGATAATGTTGGAGACCAGGGTATGTGACTGGGGTCCCGTGGTCTCCAGCCAGCTTTAGGAACAGAGAAGTATGTGGGAGCTACACGGTTCCTGGAACGCGGAGGAGCTGGCAACCTCGCATTCCTAGACAAGATAACCTCTGCAGAGCGCAGGCGGCCCAGCAGGGAGAGGGGCTTGTCCTCAGCTAACCTGGCTCCCTGCGCACCTCAGCGTCTGCTCCTTGAAGCACCCGCCCGCCTGCCTCCTGAGCTCCCCGCTCGTGGGTCAACTGCAGAGGCTCTGCTTGGCCACTAGGGGTAGGCTCTTGCTGGTCTCCTTGCACCCTGAATATTTGCTTTCATCTTCCTTTATTCCTCACCATTCTCCCCCACAGGGATCCAGGGGTCTTCTTAGCCACTAGCAATTTTTTTTTGTCTTTTTTTTTTTTTTTTTTGAGACAGGGTCTCACTGCGCAGTTCAGGCTGGTCTTGAGCTCACTTCTGTAGCCCAGGCTGATCTCGAACTCGCACTGATCCTCCTGCCTCAGCCTCCTGAGTGCTGGGATTACAGACGTGCGCCACCACGCCCGGCTTACCACTAGCAATTTTTGCATGCCTTTATAGGCTACTTGGATCTCTTTTTTTAATTTTTATTTTTCAGAACTGGGAATTGAACACAGGCCTTGAATTGCACTCAGGCCCTTGGGCTTGCCAGACAAGCTCTTATTCTACTGAGCTATCTCCCCAGCCCTCCTTGGACTTCTTCTGAGACGTGCCTATGCATTGCTGCTGCTTGTTTTTTGATGCAGTCTTTTATTTGGGGAGTATAATTTTTTCAAGTTTGTTATATATTCTATACTTTAGTCCTCTGTCTAAGTAATTCCATTTGTTCTTTGGGGAAAGTGGCTGGACCTGACTCGTAGAGTCGCCCCTCTGCAGTCAGGCCTCTGACCTAGGACTCTGGTAACAACTTCTCTCTGGGCTCAGCCCAAGCCACTGGTCTCCTGGGAGATCCCTATTTGTGCCACTGACTTACTGGTTACCTGCTTACTCGCAGGGCCTCTCGGAGATGGCTTCAGGAGGTTCCAGAGCTTAGTGAGCTCTCCTCTGACTCCACCTGGCCCTCCTCCAGACTCGACCCCTCCCCTGAGAGGGTCATGGCTTTGTTTTCTTCTAGACAACCAAGATTTCCAAACTCTGTGGTTGCTTTGCTCAGTTAAAAGGGGAAGAAGAGGATCAGCCCAAGAAGGAGGAGGAGGAGGAGGAAGAGGAAGAGGAAAACAAGACAAACAGCCAGTGCCGTGGGGAGAACTGCGTGTCCAGCAGTCCTCATCCCCGCAGAGCTCATAGCTGGGAGCCAGCTCCCTGCCCACCCTGCAGCCCTGCGTCACCCTGCTGCTTCCCATGGAGGCCATGGGCCCAGGGACTCTGCTGGTCCTGCTGGTGGCTGCAGTTTGGCATGGTAAGAGCAGAGTGGGGGGCTTTGGGAAACGCGCGACATGGGGGCCCCATGGGAAGACCCTGAAAGTCACTGCCGCTCTGGGTGTCTCCACTCTGTTTTCATCTCCCTACCTATCTGCCTATGAAGGGCAAGGAAAGGCAAAGAAGGTGTGGGTGGGTGGAATCAGCCCAAGGTGTGGATCTGTTCTCACTTAGCCATTGACTCAGAGTGTCCTGAGCAAGTCCGTGATCCTCATAGGGCTTCAGTACCCGCAGCACTTGGTGGTGGGGACAGTGGTGGACTAAGCTAGACCAGTGCTTCTGGAACATTTCTATGTCCATAGGAAATTACCTGGGGGGGGGTCTTACTACAAATCAGATTGTGTCTCAGTAAGTCTCAGGTGTGACCTAGATTCTCCATGTCTGACAAGCTCTTGTGAGATGCTAGTCTAGCCCTATACTGAGCCCAGCGGACCCCTAATGGCTGTGATTCCAAGGTAGGCAAGCAAGGCTTGCTTTAGGCTCAGTGGGCAGTGGCCCTGCCTTGAGAGGCTTGAGTCAGGAGTCAAAGAGAGAGACCAAAGGTTGGCCTCTCTGCTCGGGGTCAGGAGCATGGAGCGTGGTGAGAGAGAAGCATGGCATTAGAATGGACCTGGGATGGCCAGTGAGGGTCTTCCAGCCAGGCTATCACAGATGCTGGCTGCTGGGTCTCTGGATGGGGAGCTGGATGAGGGCTATCCACCTCCAGGTGCTGCACCACTGCAGAATTTCCACCCAACAGGGTGCCTGACTAGAGGTGAAGGGCTGGCCTACTTAGCTGTGGTACCAACAAGCACATATGGGCTCTAGGGAACCCAGCAATCTCCATTCTTCCTCAGAGGGGCCTTCAGGGAGGATGGAATCTGGTGAAAGGGGTAGCAGTCTCACTCTGGCCTCCACCAGGAGGTATCTAGGTCTGGATGCTTCTGGTCCCTGATGAGAGGATGGCTCACCAAAAGCCTTTTTCTGCCCCATTCTATTTTACTGGCTTGAGTGTTTTTCTTTTTTATTTGGCTTAAATTTATATACATCAGAAAAAAATAGATTCTTAAGTATACAGTTTAATGGGGCTGGGAAAACGCACATAGCTATGTACTAGTAAGGTAGAGACTATTCTTACCTTAGAAAGTACTGCTTTGCCCTGTGCCTATGCCAGAAAACTCTCTCTCTCTCTCTCTGTGTGTGTGTGTGTGTGTGTGTGTGTGTAGTGGAAGTCCAAGGTGTAGCTCCAGCAGCAAAAAAGGATGGGGTGCAGGGATCTGGAGACCAAAGTTGTCAGCCTAACAGAGCAGTGGTGAGTGAGCTGGGCTGCGGAGGCCACTGTGAGGAGGTTGGTGTGTTGTCTGCTGATGCACTTGGGTTGAAGAGGGCCCAGGGAGCAGGTGTGTGTGCCCTTAGGCTTCTGGTGACTCGGACAGCTGAGAAGAGAGGGGCAAAGAATGGACAGGAGCAGAGATGGAGGCATGCGGCTTGTGAGTCAGGTCAACACAGTGAGATTTGCCAAGAAAGAAAGAGAAGAGAAAGAGACAGCGAGACATTGACAGAGCAGGCGGGGCATGGTGGTGTATGCCTATAATCCCAGCATGCAGGAGCTAAGGCAGGAGGATTGCTGTGAGTTAAAGCCAGCTTTGACTACATAGTGAGACATTGTCTCAAAGACAGAGAGAGAGAGAGAGAGAGAGAGAGAGAGAGAGAGAGAGAGAGAAGGGAAGGAAGGAAGAAAGAAAGAATAAAAAAAGAAAAAGAAAGGAAGGAAGAAAGAAAGAATAAAAAAGAAAAAGGAAGGAAGGAAGGAAAGAAGGAAGGAAAGCACAGCTTGAAAGGGCTACCGATGTAGCTCAGTGTGAAGTTTCTGTGTTCAATCCTCAGTATGGTGAGGGGTATAATGCATAAGATGAGAGGGGTCTCAGTCTGTGTTTATCAAGCCCCTGTTCTCAGCTAGAAAGGGATGGGTCTGAGCAGGCTCTGCTCTTCACCATCCAAGCCACTAGAAGAAAGGCAGGAGCAGAAGTGGAGGGTGTCAGCACTGTCCTGCATGAATATCCGGGACAATGAGGTAGGGTAAAAATGAGGCCAGTGTTTTTCTTTGACCACATTTCCAAGAAGCCAAAGCAGGGCTACAGGAAGAGGCTGGGGCTGGGTGGAGGAGCCACCTGGGAGACAAGACTGGGGCAGAAAAAGAGCAAGCCCAGAGTCACAAAACCCAAGGCTGAGAGGCATTCCCACTATTGCCTGTAGCCTTATAGACTAAAATTCTTAGGTATCAAAACAGCAGGCCCAGAAAGGACATTAAGAATATAGCAGCATGGTGGCTGGGGAGAAAGCTCCATGGTACAAGTGCTTGCCTGGCAAGGGCAAGGTTGTGAGTTCGAACCCCTGGTCCTGAAAAAAAAGATGAAAGTAGCAGCAATCCCTTACCCCAGAGCAGTAGCAGCTAAAGGACCCCAAGAATACATACTTCCCAGCCTCTTGGACACTTAGGGAAGGAGCCAGGATTCCTTCCAACAGATGGAGAATTCCTGGGAGCAGGTTACCTGACTGGGAAAGAGAGACCCTTGCTCCCGGACCTGGACCTGGGTTGGTGTGAACTCCCATTGCAGGCTGGGGACAGCTGTAGTCCTAGGGCCCCACTGCTTGTGACAAGATTTGTCAGAAGGCAAATGCCATTTGTGAGAACTGACACTGGTCTGTCTTCCAGGTATCACACTACATACAGAGCCTCCACCCCAAGTGTGCGTCTCGGGCTGCTCCAGGGCACAGGTGCCTTGTACTGATCAGAAGCTGGGGTACAGAGGCTGCAGGTGTCTGAGGGGTTTCAAGTCAGAACATAAGCGAAGCCACGCTGAGTAGAGAGAGGAAGCCTTTCGAATCCTGGACTTCAGCGTGGGGTGGGGTGGAGAATCCCCATTCAGGAGCGTCTGCAGAGAATAATGGAGAATGTGAAGTCCACCTGAGGCCCTCAGGGCTGGCATGGTGCTATGCCACCTGTGACTAGAAACAGGGCTGAAACAGGAGGGCTGGATGCTCCTGGGTCAGGCCGGGAGCAGTGGCAGAGCCAGGCCCTCAGGGTCCAGGGCATCTGGATGCCTAGGGAGGGCTCGACTTCTAGAATCTCCCACTGCCAGGAGAGGGGCCAGGGCCAGTAGGGTCAGAAGCAGAAGTGAGACCATCCCCAGTAGCAGGCTGCAGGCTAAACGGAAACCGGGGGCCAAGCCGGGCACCAGCAATGTGTTTCCGCCCACACAGGCTGGGGGGTGCCTGGCAACCTCTGGGAGGCTGTGAATCAGCTCTCACTTCCCTCCTTTACCCCTATTTTAGGCCCTGGAAAAATGCTGACACTGCAGAGGCAACAACTGGCCTCCTTCCCTGAAGGCCTGACAGGGGTTTCAAGTTCTCCTTTCTCCTTCAAGAAAAATTTCCTTAAAAGAGATTGGCGGGGCTGGGGAGATAGGTCTGTGGCACAAGTGCCTGCCTGGCAAGTGTAAGGTTGTGAGTTCAAACCCCAGTCCTACAAGAGAGAGAGGGAGAGAGAGAGATTGGCTTCCCAGTAAACATAACAGTCCTGGGGTACAGTGAGCTAGGGATGTCCTAAACCGTAAACATAAAGACTGAGGCTTATTCTGACACAGCTGACTTTTTTTTTTTTTTGATTAGGACAGGGTCTATAGGGACTACAGGGTCTCACTATGTAGATCGGACTCATAGTGATCTGCCTATGTTCAGCCTTCCAAGAGCTGGGATTATAGGTGTGTGTGCCACCATGCCCAGTCTCAGTTGCAACCTCAGCATGCCCCGGGGGCAGGGCCAACACAGCAGGCCGGGGATCGAACCCCAGCCACTGCATCCACCTAAGCAGGTGCTTTAATCCGCTAAGCTACTTGACAGGCCCTCAGGTGGCATTCTTAAGGCTTCTGTGTGTTTAAATGATTTAACACTCCAATGAGGTTATAGTCTTCGTTTTATAGATGGAGAGACTGAGGCAAAAACTCTCTGAGCTATTTCCTTGTGCTGTAGACGAGCTATCCAGGGGTGAGAGCGCATGCCAGAAGCTTCTCAGAACCCCTTTGGCACTGCTAGGCTAAGCCCTTACATCCCTCCACCTCCTTCCCATGTGAAAGAGGTCTGAGGACTTGGCCTTGAATAGTCCATTGCATTTGTTTCTTCATATGCTTGAGTGCTGCCTTGAGCTATGGCCTGGGTATGGTGCTAGGGAAGCAGGCCGTGCTCTGCACAGGGCAAAGGCTTCGCTGCTGGGGAGAACAATGTTACCACAGTGAGGAAGATGAAAGCTGGAGAGCCTAGGGGAGGCCAAGGAAGCTCCTAGCCCCATCTCTCAGAGGAGTGGCTTCCTGGGCATCAAGATGGTCTCCCGCCCCCGAGCAGGTTCGGGTTTGGGACCAAGCAAACAAATGACCAGAGGATATGGGCTTGCTCAAGATAACGCAGCACCATCACTGTCAAGAGACTGTGCAGCTCTGAGTCAGGGTGCAGAGGTGCAGCCAGGTCTCACTTCTGTCTGCTGCCCCACCTCCCAGGTCACGGGGTTCCAGTCATAGAGCCCAGCGGTCCTGAGCTGGTCGTGCCGCCAGGTACGAAGGTGACCCTGCGATGCACCGGCAACGGCAGTGTGGAATGGGATGGTCCCATCTCCCCTCATTGGAACCTGGACCCTGACGCCCCCAGCAACAACCTGATCACTGACAACGCCACCTTCAAAAACACGGGGACTTATCGCTGCACTGAGTCTGGAAACCCACAGGGAGGCAGTGCCATCATTCACCTCTACGTCAAAGGTGAGGAAGCGGCCCTTCCCAAGAGGCTGGCCACTTAGCCCCCACTCCCCCACACCCCCGCAGTGGTGAGCAGAGAGCTGGCCCTACCGCTAACACGCATAATAAGTCAGCTCTGCATGTACTGAGCGCTGGCCACAAAGAAGGACCCCTTCTAACTCAGCAAGTCACCTTCACCATAACCCAGTGAGCTGAGCATAACGATGATGCCCACTGCCCAGAGACTCAGAGAGGCTTTAGAATGTTCAGGAAGGGAGGGTGGTGGTAACGCTGTGCCCCTCTACCCAGACCCTCACCGGCCCTGGAACCTGCTAGCAGAAGAAGTGACAGTGTTTGAAGGTCAGGATGCAGTGCTGCCCTGCCTGCTCACCGACCCGGAGCTGGAGGGCAGCGTCTCTCTGATGCGTGTGCGTGGCCGGCCTGTCTTGCGCCAAACCAACTACTCCTTCTCGCCCTGGTACGGTTTCACCATCCACAAGACCAGTTATGTCGAGGGACAGGACTACCAGTGCAGCGCGTTAGTGGGCGACCGGAAGGTGACCACGCTTGGCATCCGGCTCATTGTGAAGAAAGGTTGGTGGGGCAGGGAGGGCCTAGCCAGGTATGAAAGGCAGGAGGAAGAACTGGCGGCCGTGCAGACAGCAGCCATAAAGTGAAAGATGTTTCTTTTCGCTTCCGTGCAAGCATACCCCAGTCATCTCTGACCTCAAAAGGCAAGGTGTCTCAGGGGCAGGATGCAGGTCACGTGTAAGTAACCAGCTCACCGGGGCAGGATCATCACTAAGCACAGCAGCGAGCTGATGAATGTGTGAGCGTGGGGGCGCTTGCGGAGCAGACCGCCTTTTGGCCTGGAGTGCTTCTGGGCCTTGAGAAGTTGAACCAGAGCATCTTTCGATCGCAACGGATTAATTGCATGCCTGTGATGTGTGATGTGCCAGGCACTGTGTCCACTATGGGAGATGTCACCTTCATGGATTAAACAGTCAGCATAGTGAGAACAGGGGGCAGGGGCAAGGGGGTGAAGCTAATGCTGTTTGTTCATGGAAGCCTTCTTTAAGGAATGTTTAAGCTGAATATCTGCAGAATGAGAATAGGCCCTCTTCCTGGCATGGGGGAGACAGCACTGCCAACGGGCGAGGCAAGCGCCAGGGCCCTGTGCCAGGAAAGGAAGGGGCTGCGGTGCAGTGGACCAGGCTGACAGATACAAGAGTGTCTGCAGCAGTACCGAGGGACCTTGGCTTTGGTGCTGAAGGTGACGACAGGAAGCCAGTGAACATTGGCACAGGACAGAGGCAGGATCCAGGTGTATTTTTCAGAGGTTGCTTTGACTACTAACTTATGCAGGGTTCAGAGGGACACGGAGAGGATATCAAGATAGCTGTTGCAGAAGTCGAGGACAGGAAGTAGCACTGGGACTGCGGAGGTGGCGGTGATAAAAGAAATGAACTTTTTAGGGTCTCTTTAGGAAACAGAACTTGCTGAGGCATCAAGGTTACCTTCTGGGATTTAGGACAGGAGAACAGTGACGACTCTGGCAGTGGCCTGGCTTATGGCAGGAAGCAGAGTGACAGCTGAGGCCTACGAGCTCAGGGCTCTTGTCTCTGGCTTCAGTCCACCCAGGGCCCCCCACTCTGACACTGGAGCCTACAGAGCTGATACGGATTCGAGGGGAGGCTGCCAAGATTGTGTGCTCAGCCAGTGATGTGGACGTTGACTTCAGCGTTGTCCTCAGGCGTGGAGACAGCAAGGTCAGTGCCTGCCCAGTGTGAAGCATGAAGAAGGGCAGTCAAGGTGAGGTCACTGTCCCTTCAGCATGCCAGGCCCCCAGAATAGAGCCCCCAGCTTCACCCTAAAGTGGTTCCTGAGCTGAGGGAAGGGACCCGTCTGGTTTCTGGGCTGAGGGAAGGAATCCATCTGAGAGGGGAGCTGACTTGCTGCAGGCAGGAGCAGATCAGGAACCAGAGCTCAGATGACTGGATCTCGTTGGAGATAAAGTAGGGAGCCAGACTTGAATTCCTTGAGCTTTGCTCCAGTTTGTAGACAGAATCTAGAAATGAGCTCACCCCTCTCTTGGGATGTCTAGTCCACCTTCAGAGCCAGTGCAGGACTATTTCAAAGACTTTGGGAGAGAGGGAGGAGAGAGTATTTCCAGGAGACGAGGGTATGAGGCTGCTTTCTAGGGTGCCAGGCACAGCCCAAGCACTGTGCTCCACACTTTGCTTTCCCCTAAGACTTCTGGGGCTGGGACCAGGGTCAATCCCATTTTACAAATGAAGACACTCAGCGTTCAACCCCTGGCCAAAAAACAGCAGTTTACTAACTGCTTAAAGTCAGAAGATTTAGACTCCGTTGGTTCTAATCCCTCAACAATCTTGAAATATCCCCATCTCTTCTCGATATAGCTCCAAATCTCTCAACATTCTGATTATCAAGATGACTATTACCAGAAAGTCCTGACTCTTAACCTGAATGATGTAGGCTTCCAAGATGCTGGCAACTATTCCTGCACGGCCCAGAATTCCCAGTTCATCAACTCCACCTCCATGATCTTCCGGGTAGTTGGTGAGCATCAGGGGGTGGTGGCCAGGGAAGGAAGGGCAGCAGGGTCCAGGGAGCAGCAAGCTGATGACAAGGGGACACTGATTTTATCCTGGACCTGGCCAGGGAGCTGCACCTCTGAGGGCCTTCCTGGTCCCTCTCCCAGGACCCTCTCTCCCTACTTGGAGCTTCTACTGTGTGCGTTGCTACATTTTACCTTAGCACAGTTTAATTTTTCATGCTCTGAAAATTGCAAGGGTGACTCCAACTCAGACTTGAAGGAAAGTGGCCTCTAAACCGGTGCAGGAGATTTGAAGGCTGGTGAGCTGGGCTGAGAGGTGGGGCAAGAGGAGGACATAGGGGACAGCATATGTGAGGCTCAGAGGTAAAGAGAGTGTGGAGTGTGGGACAAACAGAACGAGGTGAAAGCGGCGGAGCCGTGCAGCCATGTGAGCAGTGGCCACAAGGTAGTACAGATGGACTGAGCCAGACATCGGGTGGTAAAGGAGCCTTAACGTGGGGGATCATTTGCATTTTACCCTGTGGAGAGGTCCCTGGAGGTTTTAAGAGGACAGTGATGTGCCCAGATTTCACAGAGGTGGTCTGTGTGGGAGTCAGGTACAACCACTGCTGCAGCGAGTGTTCCTACCTGGCTGTGCCAACAGTTACCAGTGCCTCAGTCTCCCTATCTCCAAAATGGGACTACTAATAGTAACTGCACCAGATTTGTTATAAGAACTAAGGAGGAGCCTATTCATAAAACAGACTGGCCTAGCACTGAGTCCACACTGTATAGACGTGCACAAGGACACACTGCCTGAGAAGGCTCTGTCTCATGTCAGGTAGGTGGGAAGGGAGAATGTGGAGCCATCCGGGCAGCTGATACAGTGTTCAGACTGCAGTGGGGAATGTGGAGGCGGTTTTCCCAGGACGATTTAGGGAGGGATGACTGACACGACTCCCTGGCTACTTTGATAAGGGATGAATGGAGGCAGGGCCTGGGTGACTGAGGAGAGAGTAGAGGCAGTCGCTGGACTGGGAACCCAAGCGGGAAGCAAGCAGGAGGCCTTTAAGGTGGGAGCAGGCTCTGACTCATTTTGGTCTGGCCCTGGCTGAGTAGTTGAGGTTTACAAGCATGAGGGGGTGGGTGGAGAGGAAGCATGAATCACTACCCAAGAATATAACCTGACTGGCAGCATCTGGGATGGCACAGAGTCCTCAAGGGAAGAGGAGAAAAGCTCATACAGCAGTCCCCAGTCATGGCTATTATTCCTAGGTTTCTAGTGTGGGCATACAGTAGTCACTCAGCAAGTACTTGTGACCATTCACACTGTTGGCGAGACATTGTTCTAGATGCTAAGGGCACAACAGCAAGCGGAACAGGTGTAAAACCCCCAGCCTGTGTAAAGTCTGTGCTCCAGAAGAGAGAAGAAAAACAAGAAGCAAAATAAAATTTAAAGGACAAAATAGTTGTGTAAGCACTTGCAATGTGAAATGGAGTGATCACTGGACAGGCCGTCACAGGGGGGCTAGCATTTGGGCAAAGACTTGAAACCAGCAAAGGACCAAACCATGCGGATGCCGCAAAGAGCTCCAGGCGGGGGAACAGCAGCACTCTTAAGAGGTGGTGGTCCAAAAGATCAGAAGAGGTCACGAGGATGAAAGAGATATATTCATTACTAGCATATGTTGAAATGTAGAAAAGAATTTAGAACACTGCACACTTATATTTGTTTTATTTATATAATAATATACATGATTTTATTTTCAGTTACAACCTGGAAGTTGTAAAACAGAGAAACAGAGCAATATTTGTCAGAGTTCTCAGGATCTCTCATGGTTGAGGCACTATTGAGTATCACATACCCTAGCAAAACACACAGCATAGCTAAGCTAACGACTTAAATGTTATGCCTTGATATTAGTCCTGTACAAATGCACAGCTACTTGTGACCTTGACAGTGTGCATGTGATGCACGTAACAGATGTATGTAAGAATGTTTAAGAAAAGAGATCAGCTATGACCCACTGAGGGTACAAGCTTACGCTTGCCATTTTCAAGAAATGAATAGGCCGGTGTGGCTGGGGTAGAATGAGCCCAGGGGAATGTGGGACAAAATGAGGTCAGAGGGCCACAAAGATAGCTCAGTGGTCTAAGTGCCTGCCTAAGCAAATACAAGGATCCGGTACCACATGCCATGCTGGCCCTGCCCCCAGGTGCACTAAGCTGGCACTGAGACCAGGTGGTGGCACATGCCTATAATTCCAGCACTGGGGAGGCTGAAACATGAGGATTGCCAGGAGTCCAAGCTGTGTAGTGAGACCCTGTACCAAATACTTTTTTGGGGGGGAGGGTCTTTTTGAGACAGGGTCTCACTATGCAGTTCAGGCTGGCCTTGAGCTCACTTTTGTAGCCCAGGCTGGTCTCGAACTCACACTGATCCTCCTATCTTAGCCTCCCAAGTGCTGGAATTACAGGCGTGAGCCACCACCCCCAGCCTTAAATGCATTTTTAAAAGAAAAAATGAGATCAGAGTGGTATAAATGGAAGGGGTGGCAGATTCATAGGATGCTCTAGGCCAATATGAGGACTGGGGCTTTTCCTCTTGGAAGAGCTAGGGAGCTGAGGAGGGAAGCTATCAGGCTGAGCTGTAGCAATATTTCACACAACTTTGCTAAGGATTCTCTCTCAGTAGGGAGACAAGGGAAGAAGGAGGGGAACATGTTAGAAAGCGACTGCACTGGTCCAAGCTAGAGACTGGCACGGCAGCAGCGGGAGTAGTGGGAAGCAGCTGGAGTTTGGCTGGACAGATGGGTGGTGGAGGGTGGGGGGACACCAGAGGCAAGTCTTGGTTTGGGGCAGAGAAGGCAAGCTGGCACATAGAAGCCAATGAACAAATGCACGAGGGCACCTTTCCACTAAGGCATGATCTCTGTGTGTTGCTTTTCAGAGAGTGCTTACCTGAACTTGACCTCTAAGCAGGATCTCCTCCAGGAGGTGACTGTGGGGGAGAGCTTCAAACTTGGAGTCAAGGTGGACGCCTACCCCAGCCTACAAGGTTATAACTGGACCTACTTGGGACCCTTCTCTGACCATGAGCACAAGCTTAATTTTAACACCATCAAGAGCACATACAGGTACTATCTGAAACATCCTGTCTGCCTGGCCCCAGAGAGGGGATGCTTCAGCTAGGAATCAGGATACTTGGATCATGTCCCATACTTGCTATAGGACCTCATACACAGGCCGTTCCTTTCTAGGCCTCCTGACTATCTGGAACCTCAGTGTCAGTCACTGCTGTCCGAGGTTTGGATAGAATTGGCCTATCTCTCTGTCTCGCATTCTTGGGAAATCCAATGCTGTCCTTAGAAGTTCTACCATTTCCACCTTCTCAGCATCCCTCAGGATCCCTCATGAATTCTGAGCCTCTTTCCTTTTCTTCTTTCATGGCTGGTCCAGACATAGGAAACAACCTTCATCCCCAGATTTCCCCCCACAGAAACATTTCTAATAATGGCTGCACAGGGTGTCTGCTGTGCACACGCATCTGGCAAGGAGAGTGAGTTAAGTGTCACACAGTCACGGATGAGTCCACAGTTCTCTTGAGAATCAATCTCTGGCTGCTCTTCTCCACAGTCAAAGCTCTTCTCATAAAGTGTAGTCTCATTAACCTGGCCCCTTTCCTGTCCTCTCTCCACTCCCAGAGTCCTGTTTCCCACATTCTTAGCATTTTAGAAACACTTTTTTTTGTCTTCTTATGGACTATGTCCACAGGGTCTTATTTTCCCATCCAAAATGGCCTAATCAATAGTTTCTCTTGGGCCATTGAGATGGTTCAGTGGTCTAAAGCGCCTGCTTAGACAAGCTTAAGCAACTGCATGGATGGTAGTTCGATCCTGGTACAACATGCTATGTCAGCCCTGCCCTCAGGGCAGGCTGAGCTGCCATAAAAAACAAAAACAAA